>CM035091.1:77130556-77212036 GCA_020205505.1 Panax japonicus
TTACAAAAGATAAAACTAGAGAAGAGAAAAAAACTCTGAATTTGCCAACTCTCTCTTTGATCTTCAGCCCTTGCAATTCTCCTGTGTTCCTTGCTCTCTGCAAATCCCTTGAAAAATTCAGTGATACGTCTTTTCTAAAGTCTTCTCCTATTTGCATTGGTCTCAGCCCTCATTCAGACTCCTATTTGCTTCAAAAACCCTTGGCAGTAGAAAATCCTCCTTTTTGCCGAACATGAGCGCCTAGGCGCTCAACACAAGCCATTTCCAAGCGCCTAGGCGCTTGACAGGACCACGTAATTACAAAAATGTCACTCAGCTCTAATTTTCATGATTTTTGACCTTTTTCTTCTCCGAAATGACCAATTTGTCCCTCCATCTCCAACCTACAACAAATAAACACAAAACACATAAAAGATACTAAAAAATTAAAGATAACAATAATTAAGTTTAATAATATCGGATTCATAGTATAAAACCTACTCATCAAATACCCCAAACTTAACCAATTGTTTGTCCCCAAGCAACACAACAGAATGCATAACTAAATATGCAATGCAAATGCAGCTATCTAAATGCCTAAATTCCAGCAGTCAAATAGAACAAAATCTATTCATCAAGCCTCAGAGAAATCACAATAAACATACTAGTACATCATATCAAGACAGATTAATAATTCCTTGTCAATCATCAAATCTTATCCTGTTATTATTGATATAGTGTGTGTGTGCTCAACTTCCATGCTAACTGATATAATGTAAATACAACACATAATAGATCTCTTTAAAGGAATAATACAGTGTAAACTCATAAATTCACGAACAACTAGATCCAACTAAAGACAAACATCCACCAAATTTAAGAGTCCAATCCGGATACTTATGCTTTATTGCTTTACGGGGGCTTTTTGCTCTTTTCCCGTTTTATTACTTTTTTTCATATATTTTTTTTCCATGACTGTGCAATCTCATTCCATTAGGCTAACAGTGCTACCCCTTAGCGAGCTTTCGACCAACGACTCCCAGACCATATAAGACCTTAGGGCGCTAGGTTTTAAGATACCCTTCGGCGTACTTGCTCAAGTAAAAGGCCCCGAAACAAAACTAGCCACGTATTTTTTTTTTCAATTTTTTTTAAGCTTATATATCCCAAATTTTCCCCCAAACTTAAGTTTTTGTCTAAATTCAGTCATCTTCGCCTATTCATGTTTTCATTCATTCAAACTAGCATTATCCTCTAGAAGTCCATTATGTGTCAATTTAAACTCAATCAGTCAACATAGTTGTTTTTACTGTGTTTCCTTATTATATCAGATTCAAACAGGTAAAGATTCAAATTATGACAAGAAATCACACAGTCTTAACAGTCAATACTATACTTGTCTACTCAATTCCAATCTCATCACTGGCCAAAACAACTTAAACTATCTAACAGCTGGAAATATGCAAATACTTTTTTTAAAAATTAAAATGAAAACTACATGAAAAATTATTAACTGATACTATATGAATGCAACTAGATGAATACGACATGAATGAACTGGAGCTGAAGATTGCACCCCCAAACTTAACCTATGCAATGTCCTCATTGTATATAACAAACAAAATTTAAGAAATTAAGCACTGAGGACTTCCCTGAAAGATAGAAGCTTTATTCCTCATCAGTATCCTCTTCTTCTGATTCTTCTTCATCGCCGGGGGGTATGCAGACAATGGTGGAAATTGGTAGGGAGCGGCAGCTGGATTCATGCGGGCAAACATCTCTAGGAATGTGTACTAAAATTCTGATACACCTACGTTTGTCGCTGAGCTAGGCTATCCTGATTTCTTTCCATTCGTCAAAACCCTGCTGAACTCGAGTAGCCACCATGTCAATCCTTCTAGTTTGATTGCTTAAATCTCGACGAATATCTTCAAAAAAATTTATGGTGGCCCAGAACTTCCAGCTGCAGGAGGATTATCATGTGACTGTTGATTGGGCTCGTCTGCAGGCTCGGGAGGCACAATAATGAACCTAACCCTCTCGGATGTGGTATACCCCCACCCCATACCTTGTACTTCTTAATAAGCGAGTGGTCAATCGCAGTAAGGGAGGTTGTCTAGCTTCTTCCATCCCATTTGACCCCAGCTTGTTGACATAATCCAGTGATCAAAGATGGGTGAGGTAATCCACTGAGGTCCCTCCTCGAATTGCTTTGTCAATTGAATCATGTATAACTTGGCCCACATCTATAGTTTTCCCTTGTGCAATGCAGAAAAGCAACGCTGCCCGTTGATTTATAACATCACTCATATGCCTACACGGCATCAACTTGGCACAAATAAAGGCATGCCATGCTTTCCCATAACTGCTTAGTGCGGATGCAGGGAACAAAACAGTTCTTGTTGATCTGTTAATTTCATGTTGTTCCAGGTACACACAAAGCTTGAATGATCTCACTGTAGTCTAGCTCGTGCTCTAAATATTGCATGTAGCCATTATTGGGTATTATGTTCAAGCCGTAGTAGGCATTTATTATCCTAAAACTGACCTCCACTGATTTTCCGCGAACCCAAATTATGTTACCAACAACATCTTTTGCATTGGCATAGAATTCCTTAACAATTTTAATGACTGATGAATCCGGTTGGGATGTAAAGTTCCCCCATCTTCTACTTCCGATCATTTGTAGTAACTCCCCATCTTCTGCCTCTGGCAATAATCCACGCTCAGGAATTAGCGTTTTACTAGAAAGCACATTGTAATATCTTTCGGACGCACTAGCACTTACAAATCTCTTTTTGTCATACTTAGTCGAAGTGCCCGAAGTTTCTCCTCTATGCCTCTTAGTAGCCATGAGTCTTGTGTGATATGTTCTTGCCAAACCAAATGATATTCAGTGGCTTAGGATGGCCAAATCCTCTTTGTGACAAATTATCGAACACTTGGTGTGCACAGATTTTGAACACTATTGGTAGGCACTCCCCCAAACTTAATTTGCACCAAATTTGTTAATAACTAAGCACACTAGTCGTCCAATACAACACAAGCAACAATTTAAAGTACCCAAACCCACTTGAGCCAACACAATGAAAGAACTAGCTTCAAAGTACTAACATAGCTATTATCCAAGTGAATCCAAATAATTTGCAATAAAATCTTGTGCACTTACTTGGTTATAGCCAGAATTGATGTTCCAATAAGTTGCAGGAGCAATTTGTTTGAGTTTTGAACACTTACTTCGAATAGATGTGTTATGAATGACAATTGGTGCCAGAATTGGTGATGAAGCTTGCCTAGATGGAGTCTAATTTGGTAGGAGATGAGTGTTCGATTATGCTTAGTCAAGAAGAAGTTGATTATCGTAGGCTAGATTAGAGGAGGGAAGTGATTTGAGTGAGTTTGAGTTGGTGTAGGAGAGCAAGAAAGTGTTTGATTTGGTTTGGAGTAGTTGTGCCCGATTAGGGCTTTTATTTTTTATTTTTTTCGCTGCAGTAGGAGCGCCTAGGCGCTAGGGATTGCCTTGTCTGGACCGCCTAGGCGGTGGCTGCAGAATGCCTTAAAACTTGGAGCGCCTAGGCGCTTGGTTTGGCTTAGGAATGAGCGCTTAGGCGTTGTGCTGTGTTTATGCTACTGACTTGGAGCGCCTAGGCGCTTGACTTGTGCTGGCTTGGGCGCCTAGGCGCTTGTGCAGTGTACTTTGCCTATTTTGGTGTTTTGTGCTTCTTGTATGCAATACCCCCAATAACTTGTTTCCTTCCACACTAAAACTGAAGGAAATGATTAGAAATGTGAAATTTTGACAAATGGACATTCATCTATTAGGCTCATAAATGCTTGGCTTCCAGGGGGCTGCCCCCTTGCAACCCCCGCCAGCTCACCGGCGAGTGGGCAGCCGCTCGCTCACCGGGGAGGAGACCCCCGACTGGGTAGTCGTAGTGGCCATTAGTCAAACCCGCCAAATAAGAAATCTTGTTTCCTATCCTGAAATCAATTAAATACCTGTTAGAGAACATCAGGGGTGTAACAAATACTAAACTATAAAAGTTTAACAACTAAATAAACTAACAGTAAAGCAATTTAAACAAAATAAAAGTAAAATAGAAAATAACAATAAAAATTCCTGGGTTGCCTCCCAGTTAGCGCTTGGTTTATAGTCTTCAGCCTGACTTTCGCCTCTGTTCTAATCATCAAGGTTGACCGATGTCTTTTCACGATCAACACAACCCCCATAGTAGTGCTTTAATCTCTGACCGTTGACTTTGAAATTACGTTTAGCATCCGGGTCTTCCACCTCCACTGCTCCGTGGGATAAACTTTAGTAATAATAAATGGCCCTGACCAACGAGATTTCAACTTTCCTGGAAACAGTTTAAGCCTCGAATTGTATAACACTGTTTGCCCTGCTTCAAACTTTCTTTCCAGAATTTTCTCATCATGCCACCTCTTAATGTTTTCTTTATATAACTTCGCGTTCTCGTACGATTGGAATCTGAATTCATCCATTTGGTTCAATTGTAAGAGGTGCTTCTCTCCCGCAGCATACATATCAAAGTTTAACTTCCGAATTGCCCAATAAGCACTGTGTTCTAGTTCAAATGGAAGATGGCATGCCTTTCCATATACTAACCTATATGGAGACATCCCTATCGGAGTTTTGTAAGATGTACAATATGCCCATAAAGCATCATCCAACTTACTAACCCAATCTTTCCAACTAGGGTTCACTATCTTCTCGAGGATTCGTTTTACTTCTCGGTTAGAGACCTCGGCTTGACCACTTGTTTGTGGATGATAGCAGTAGCTATCTTATGTGACTCCGTACTTAGCGAGAATAGCTGAGAACTGCTTATTACAGAAGTGTGCCTTCATCACTAATGATTGCACGAGGAGTGCCGAATCTAGAGAAAATATCTTCCGAATGAACTTAACCACAACCTTAGCATCATTGGTGGGCGATGCTATAGCTTCTACCCACTTTGAAACGTAGTCCACCGCTAGAAGTATATAGAGTTGCTAAAAGATATGGAAATGGTCCCATAAAGTCGATGCCCCAAACATCAAACAATTCGACTTCTAAGATCATGTTTAGTGGCATCTCTTGTCGCTTTGATATATTACCCACTCTTTGGCATCTGTCACATTTCAATGAAAACACACGGGCATCCTTAAAGAGTGTTGGCCAGAAGAATCCACATTGAAGCACCTTAGCTGCCGTTCTTTCTCCCGCAAAATGGCCACCATAGTCCGATGCATGACATTGGTAGAGAATATTTTCCATTTCAACTTCTGGAACACACCTTCTTATTACTTGATCTCCACACTGTTTAAATAAAAACGGCTCATCCCATAAATACTGTTTCACATCATGGAGAAATTTCTTCTTCTGTTGACTTGTTAAATCTGGCGGAACACCTTACTCACAATGAAATTTACATAATCTGCATACCATGGAGTATCCATCCTTACCGAACAGTTGTTCATCCGGGAAAAATTCATTGATCACTGTTGTGTCATCTTTTTTTAGTTCTGCATTCTCTAATCGTGATAAATGATCAGCAACCTGATTGTCTGTTCCTTTTCGGTCCCGGATCTCCAAGTCAAACTCTTGTAGCAATAATACCCATCTAATTAATCTCGGCTTCGCATCCTTCTTTGCTATTAAGTACTTAATTGCCGAATGATCTGTAAACACGATCACTTTTGTCCCAATCAAATATGATCGGAATTTATCAAATGCATAAACAACTGCTAATAGCTCCTTCTCGGTAGTGGTATAATTCAGTTGGGCATCCGTTAATGTCTTACTAGCATAGTATATAGCATGAAAAATTTTATCCTTTCGTTGGCCAAGAACTGCGCCAATCGCAAAGTCGCTAGCATCACACATTAATTCGAACGGGATACTCCAATCTGGCGCTATGATTACAGGTGCGGTAACAAGTTTCTTCTTCAACACATCAAAAGCTTCCAGGCATGCTTGATCAAAGTTGAATGGGACATCCTTCTCCAAAAGATTGCAAAGTGGTTTCGTGATTTTGGAGAAGTCTTTTATAAATCGTCTATAGAAACCAGCGTGTCCCAAAAAACTTCGAATACCCTTTACTGAAATAGGTGGTGGCAGGCTCTCGATGGTTTTGATCTTAGCTCTATCAACTTCAATTCCTTTTGATGACACTCGATGACCCAAGATTATCCCCTCTTGCACCATAAAATGACATTTCTCCCAGTTTAAAACCAAATTCGTTTCCATACACCGTTTGAGCACGAGAGTGAGATTTTCCAAACAATAATCAAATGAATCCCCAAAAACTGAAAAATCATCCATAAATACCTCGAGATTTTGTTCGACCATATCGGAGAAAATAGCCATCATACACCGTTGAAATGTTGCCGGCGCATTACATAATCCAAAAGACATTCTGCGAAAAGCAAAGGTACCATATGGGCATGTGAATGTCGTCTTCTCCTGATCCTCGGGTGCAATGGCAATCTGGTTATAACCTGAGTATCCATCCAAAAGACAATAATACTCATGCCCTGTAAGCCTGTCCAACATTTGATCTATGAATGGTAGAGGAAAATGGTCCTTACGAGTGGCATTGTTCAACTTTCTATAATCCATACACACCCGCCAACCTGTAACTGTTCGAGTCGGGATCAATTCATTATGCTCATTTGCAACTACTGTCATTCCCCCTTTCTTTGGCACACAATGAACTGGACTTACCCATGAGCTATCTGAGATAGGGTAGATAATTCCCATCCAACCATTTAATGATTTCTTTTTTACAACTTCCTTCATGATGGGATTGAGTCTTCGTTGTTGTTCAATAATCGGTTTCGCTTCATCTTCCAATAGAATCTTATGCATGCAAATTGATGGGCTTATTCCCTTGATATCCGCAAGAGTCCACCCAAGAGCAGTCTTGAATTGCCGAAGTACCCTTAGTAGCTTTTCTTCTTGAACCTTATCAAGTGATGCAGAAATAATAACTGGAAAGGTAGAAGAAGAACCAAGGTAGGCATACCGTAGATGGTTAGGCAATGGCTTAAGTTCCAAGGTGGGCGGTTCTTCTAAAGATGATTTCACCTTTTCATCCGGCTTTCCCCAAAAATCCAGAGGTTCAAATTTTTGCAAACATCGTGTGAACTTCGGTGCTGAATCTAACATTTGAACCCATTCTAGCACAGTTGAATCATCAAATAATTTACTAACCATTGCAGTTTCAAGAGGGTCTTCATTCACAAATTCACTAAATACCTCTCTAGTTGCTTTTTCAATCAGATCAACTCTAAAGCACTCTTCATCTCCCTTCGGGAATTTCATAGCCTTGAAAACATTAAAAGTTACTTCTTCATCTTGGACTCTCATCGTTAACTCTCCCTTTTGTACATCAATTAATGTCCTTCCAGTGGCTAAAAATGGTCTTCCAAGGATAATGGGTATGTCTTTATCCTCTTCGTAGTCCAACACAATGAAGTCGGCTGGAAATATGAATTTGTCCACCTTCACTAATATGTCTTCCACAATGCCCCTAGGGTATGTCACTGATCTATCTGCGAGTGTAAAGAGATATTTGTTGGCTTTGGTGCTGGTAATCCCAACTGAGTGTAGATCGAAAGCGGCATCAAGTTAATACTAGCACCCAAATCACACAAACATCTGTTAAAGAACTGGGGCCCAATCGTGCACGGTATGGTGAAGCTACCCGGATCCTTCAACTTCGGTGGTAACTTTCTTTGCAAAATTGCGCTACATTCTTCTGTCAACGCTACAGTCTCGAACTCCCCTAGCTTCCTCTTTCTTGCTAAAATATCTTTCATGAATTTTGCATAGCTAGGCATTTGTTCTAAGCATCTGCGAATGGAATTGATTTGCTTAGCTTTTTTTGAACACTTCTAAAAATTTTGAAAATTGTCTATCTAATTTCTGCTTTTGAAATCTTTGAGGAAACGGCACAGTGGTACGACTGTTGTTTGCTTATCTTCTTGTTATTTTTTCACAACATTTTTCCCCATATTTACTTTCGAATTTCCCCTCTCTTTTTCACCATCCTCGCAGAAATTATTTTCTTTTGTCCGTCTAAATCTGTAGTCAACTCCTTCCCACTTCTGAGTATAACTGCCTTATAATGTTCATTTCCATCATTCCTTGGATTTTTCTTCCGTATCACTAGGTAAAGAACCTGGAGTTCTAGTATTCAAAGCACTAGCTATCTGCCCAATTTGGTTCTCAAGATTCTTTATTGCAGCTGATTGGTTTTTCGTTGTGGCTTCAAACTGAGTTGCCAATCTTGCCAACAATTCTTCCATTTGTGATAGCTTATCAGGTTGATGAGGTTGTGGGTGTTGTTGAGATTGTTGATGTGGCTGAAATCCAGGTGGATATGATTGCCTTAGAGCTTGGGCTTGAGCATGTGACTGATTATTACTCCAAGAAAAATTTGAGTTGTTTCTCACTCCTGGATAACTGCCCTGCTGCCTGTTATAATTGGAAACAAACTGGACTGACTCAGGATTTATTGTACATTGATCACTTGAGTGGCTACCCGCACATATTTCACAAATCGTTTCCATTTTCTGAACTGGTTGTACCCCAAGTGCATCTATCTTCTTTATAAGGGCAGAAATATGAGCTGTCACTTGAGCTGACAATGATGTCATCGCATCCACTTCATACCCCCGATTGTCCTTGGCTGAGCCGTTCTTGCTGTTGGCCATTTGTAATTATTAGCTGCCATGGTTTCAAGCAACTGATATCCCTCATCAGAATTCTTGGCCATAATAGCTCCTCCCGCTGCAGCATCTATACTCGATCTCAATGTGCTGAATAAACCGTTATAAAAGTCTGCACTGAAGCCATTTAGGAATCCCATGGTGTGGACATTTTCGTAATGAGTCTTTAAATCTCTCACATGCTTCATATAGTGATTCTGAATCGTGTTGAACGAAAGAGATATCGTTCCGCAACTTTGCTGTTTTTGCAGGCGGGAAAAACTTTGCAAGAAATTTCTGGGCTAGGTCATTCCATGTAGTAATCGAGCCTGGTGGTAGTGAATGGAGCCAACTCTTAGCCTTATCTCTGAGAGTAAATGGAAACAGTCTTAGCCTTATTACATCCTCTGACACATTATTGTACTTGAAAGTATCGCAGATTTCTATAAAGCTGACTATGTGATCGTTCGGATCATCATTTGGTAACCCTCCAAACTGACATGAATTTTGAATCATCTGTATTGTCCCCGGTTTTATCTCAAAACTTGTAGCACTAATGGCAGTCCTAATACTCGACTGAATTTCAGTAACTCGCGGCGTAGCATAATCCCGCAGTGCTTTTTGCTCTTCTTCAGCCATAGTATCTTTCTTATCAAGTGCCTCTTTGGTTTCTTTAACCCACTTACGCAACTGCTGAAATTTTTTCTCGATGTCGTCCTCGTGAGGTAATAAATTTGGCTTCTTTCGCGTTTGCATACACTAGTCAAGAACACCTGAATAGAACAGAAAGAAAAAGTTTAAATTAAGATTAACGCTATAAAATCAATAATGACAAAATATTAAACTAATTTTCCCGGAAACGGCGCCAAAAACTTGTTGCCTAATTTTTAATAGCACTTTACCACGCAAGTATACGCGTTCAATTGTAATATTCAGCAAGCAAGGATATCGTTCCCACGAGGAAATAGACTAATAATTATCAATTACTAACTCTAATGCAATTAATCCTATTTTAAACTACGAAATTTTGTTTGTGATTTGAAATTTAAACTTAACAAAACTAATGATTAAAATCAAAATTTCACAAGAATAACTGCAGATTCAACAAGTTAAAATTACAACTTCCCTTGGTATTTCATTTAAATTAATTCACTTCCCATTTAAAGCAATTAATTAATATGAATCATTATCCAAGAATGATTTATAAAATTCACACACTTTTTCCAAAACACGTGAACAAATCCTCCTAACTTTGATCCTTAAGACACAAAATTACAAGGAACACCCTACTCAATTGACTCACTATATTCCTATGTGAGTCAGGTTAATTAGGGTTTACACATAAATTCTTTCAAAGGATACAAAAGACACATAGGTATATTCCTATCCTACATGCTAATCATATTAACCTTATTCAGATTATATGAACAGATGATATTATATCCAAATCTAAATTTATACTCCATCTTCCAATTTTATATAGATTATAACAATAATTATTGGCCAAATAATTAATCAATAAGCACAAGATATAATAAACAATTTAATAAAAACCAACTTTCATTCAATGGGAAGGTCCAATTTAAACTACATACCAAGTTCCGTTGCAATCTTAATGAAAATTTAGTTCATGATAATAATAAAGAAAAATATCATCCAGATTAATAATCCAAACATCCCAGATAATTATAAAAGATAAAACTAGAGAAGAGAAGAAGAAACTCTGAATTTGCTCCAATACTCTCTCTTTGATCTTCAGCCCTTGCAATTCTTCTTTGTGTTTTTCTTCCTTGTTCTCTCTGCAAATCCCTTGAAAAATTCAGTGATACGTCTTTTCTAAAGTTTTCTCCTATTTGTATTGGTCTCAGCCCTCATTCAGACTCCTATTTAACTTTAAAAGCACCCTTGGCAGTAGAAAATCCTCCTTTTTGCTGAACATGAGCGCCTAGGCGCTCAACACAAGGCATTTCCAAGCGCCTAGGCGCTTGACCAGGACCACGTAATTACAAAAATGCCACTCAGCTCTAATTTTCATGATTTTTGACCCTTTTCTTTTCCGAAATGACCAATTTGTCCCTCCATCTCCAAACTACAACAAATAAACACAAAACAAATAAAAAGATACTAAAAAACAATTAAAGATAACAATAATTAAGTTTAATAATATCGGATTCATAGGTAAAAAACCTACTCATCATATATCATATGGGATGTTTATCATGATTGTTTTGCATGTATAAATGCTTGATCACCATTCGTTTCAGTATTTGTATGGATTTGATAATGAACATGCAAATATGGACTGTAATCATGATAGTATACGTATATAGGGCTGTGTTATATGGCTTATGTATTTCGTGAACCAGATAGACATATATTGTTTCACCGTATAAGTTAGAATAAGGGTTTGAACTTAAAATCAATATAGTTGCAATTTCACATAGACATATAGTGATTTTGGTTGTATTGATGATTACATAGAGTCTATCATCTGTGGATGCTGTGTAAGTAGGTCTTAGTGCATTGAAAAATGGCTAATACTCTTTTAGTGCTCTTGGCTACTTTCTTGTGATATGTGAACAAGTCGTGCATGATGGTGGCGATTGAATGAAATATTAAATGAAGTTAGGATCCCATTGGTTCCAATACTATTTATTCTATCGTTAATATTATTTTAGTTGTTATTTTCAATTCGAGAATAAACCAAGTTTAATCATTAGTTTGAGCATATAAATATAGTGATTTAATTAATGAATAGTAGCTTAAGTTAAACAACTTTTTCTATGGGATCGATACTTTACTTACTCTGTATTACTTGTTGACGCATGTATGCTTGCATGAGTTAGAGCTCTTTTATTATTCTTAAAAAAGAGGCAACAAGTTTTTAGCGCCGTTGCCGGGGAAAGGCATTTAATTTAGTATTATTATCATTAGTTTAAGCTATATTGTATGTCTTAGGCAATTCTAGTCTTATCTCATTTCAGTTTTTTGTTTTTGTTTCAGGAATTTTGATAAAAATTTTATGCGCACACGGTCAAACAACCCCGATTTAACACCTGTTCAGGATAATATAAACGGGAGAGGTTGGAAAGCGGGTGTTCATAGAAATTTACAAGAACAGTTAGAAAACACGACAACTAACATGGCAGCCGAGGCACAAAGAGAAGATCAAAGAGAGGAGCATAGGGCTCTGAAGGAGTATTTCATGCCCAATATTAATGGACTATAGTCTAGCATAGTCAGACCAGCGATAGCAGTAAATACATTCGAGATAAAAACTGGCACTATTCAAATGGTGCAGAATACAGTTCAGTTTGGGGGTGCCACTACAGATGATCCGAATGAACACCTGTTGAGTTTCATCGAAATTTGTGATATATTCAGATACAGTGGTGTGACGGAGGATGCTATTAGACTAAGGTTGTTCCCGTTCTCATTAAGGGATAAAGCGAAAAGTTGGCTTCATTCTCTACCAGCAGGATCTATAACTACATGGGAGGATTTAGCACATAAATTCTTAGATAAGTTCTTCCTAATGGCTAAGACTGCCAAGATGAGGACAGGTATCTCTCAGTTTGAGTAACAACAGGGCGAGTCATTATATGAAGCATGGGAGAGATACAAAGAAATGCTGAGAAAGTTCCCACATCACGGTATGCTAGATTGGATGGTAATCAACACGTTTTATAATGGATTGGGATGGCAGTCGAGACCGATTGTAGATGTAGCAGCAGGAGGGGCATTATAGGAAAAGAACTATGAGGAAGCCTATGACCTGATCGAGACAATGGCATCGAATGATTTTCAGAATCCTACATCTCGAATGCCACAAACCAAAGTTGCAGGTGTATTGGAGGTTGATGCTATTACTCAGTGGTCAACTTTGCATTTACCCATATAATATATTGTGTAACTCTTCAAAAAGTCTACGGAATTAAATTTTTTATTATTTTAACGATATTTTAAACATGAACAAATGAAATGTTACATGAGATTAAAACTAAATTGTATGTAAATAATATGGTTATATATATATATATATATAAATATATAAAAGTTACTCGAATACAAATTTCAAATAGGAATACGAATTCGAATATATTTAAAGTTTTTCTTTTTCATTGGTATTTTTATTTGTGCATCATAGATTCATTTGTAATAACTTATCAAATTCATAAACTTACTATAACTTCTCAAATTCGCAAACCAAATGCATATATGGTGTCCCTTTTTTCAAATTCTTATTCCAATTAAAGTGATATATTATAATGATATCACTTAAAATTAATTAAATTATTATTATAAATATTGTCATTAAAATATGTCATATTTAAAATTTATCTAATAAATTATTTATAAATTTATAAATTGTACTTATAAGTTGTTCCATATTATTTAATTTATTTTTTTGCTAAATTTAAATGTATACAAAATAAAAGAGATACATATACTTAGGGGCATTCCCCAGATCGATACAAAATGTCAAGAAAGGGAACTCAATATGTGTGAGACCCCAGATTTTATGAATAAATATTTAATTTTCTCGAAATAATTTTTTAAATATTATGGTGTGGATTTGATATAATGTTATAGTTGTGGGTAATATTTATAAATTTTGCAAAGTACGCAAGTTGTTATATAATATTCGATTTATCGGGGAATATTCTTTTTGTCAGGAAATATCCATACAACGGTACAATCATTGGTGGACCCCGCAACGGAATTATTCTCGGATTGAGAAAATGACAAAAACTACTTTATGAAAATAACGGCGGGAGTTTTACCTTTAACTGTTGAAACACCCGATGTTAAAAGTACAGTAATACGCGTGGTTGCATAATAACACACGGTATTGATTATTGATACTTATGTGATAAGTCACTCAATTTTGTTTTATTTGTATTATTAATGTAATAAAACAGAAAAAAAATTTATATAAAATAGAATACTTTTATAAAGTTATTCTATAAATAGAATATATTATATTCTATTATGCATAGTATTTGTATAGTGCCTACATAGTGCCTGCATAGTGTTTGTATAGTAAAATCTTTTATAAAGTTATTCGTTTTATTAGATTATAAATAGAATATATTTAATTTTATATTTTAAAATATTTTGCTTTAAATATGAACCGTCAGATTAAAGTAAATCAACTTGGACCGTTCATGAGTTAGTTACTATGTAGTCCATTTTTCTATAAATAGAAGCTCATTCATTCATTATTTCTTACAAATTCACTGAAACTCTAGAGAGAGAAACTATAGAGAGAAAGAAGAAAAGTGTTCTGCCACTTCACTACTTCTTATCCAGTACTCTTCTTTCTAAGGTAGGGAATATTATTTGTTGTACTCATAAGGGGTATTCTTTCTTTCTTATTCATGAAGAGAACTTCTGTTATTCCATTCTTTATTATTCTGTTGGAATAACCTGTATACGCGGGATACTCTATACTTGGTGAAATTCTTCTGTTATTTCATTCTTTATTATTCTGTTGGAATATCATGTATGTGTGTTTTACACCGGACCTAGTTCCGTCTTAATTATTATTCTATTAGAATATCCTGTCTGTGCGTTTTACGCCGAACTTGGTTCCGTCTTTATTAGTATTCTGTTGGAATAACCTGTCTATGTGAAGTACCGCATGCATGGTGACTTCTGTTATTATTCCATTCTTTATTATTCTGTTGGAACATCCTGTATGTGCTTTATGCATGACCTGGTTCCGTTAATTATTATTTTGTTGGAATAACATGTCTATGCGAAGTACCGCATGCATGGTGATTACTTTTGTTATTCCATTCTTTATTATACTCAGTTAGTTAAAACTTTGACTTCCATACTCCATGAAATTAGTGGAATATCCTTGATATTTGTGCTTCATTTAGTATCTTTTCATAGAAATATTCTTCTGAGCATTCTTGAATTTTACTCTACAAAGCAGTATCATGTTGACAATGTGGACGTTATTAGTTCCTGGATAAATTAATTCTTGAACTTGTTTTATTGAATTCTTATATCATTGTCATCATCCTCATGCTTATATTATATTGAAAGTCATCTGTGGCCTGTAGTGCATAGATGGACTTGGTATGATTATGACTAGGGATTATTCAGTATAATCATAACTATAATGTTACAAATGATGTGGAAAAAGTCCTCATTGGCCCGTAGTGCATTGATGGACAGTTTTTGGTATGATTATGGCTATGGATTCTCTTTGGCCGTAGTGTAAAGATGAATTGTTTTATGGCATGATCAGGACTGTTGATGAAAACATAATTATCTTAAGTCGTAGTGCATGGATAATTCGTGGTCGTGATACTAAATAATATCATTGGTCGTAGTGCAGGGGTGATTTGATGATGTGGATTATTTATTAAGTTGAGCCCCAGCGATAAAAGTAATGAAAAACATTTTAAATCATAGAAGATAATAGATTTTATTCCCTACTTGACTCTTCTAATGAATTGCTTGTTCCTCTACAGTTAAACTTGATAGTTATTATATTTTATATGTTTAACACTGTTGAAGGCTAACGATAAATTATTCTGCATTATCTTAGTCATAATATTTCTTATTGGGCTAGTTGAGCTCACCTTTTCTTTCAGTGTTCTCTTCAAGAAATTAGAACGTAGCTGGGACTAGTCGGGAAACAGAGTGATGGTCCTAGATGGTGCATTAGTAGTCCTCACTATTTTGTGAAATAGTGTGATAATAATTGTAATGATGACTCTTTTTGAGTTTGTATACTCTCTAGTAGATAATATTTATATTCAAACTTACAGTTTATGTTTTGTCGTATTGTACACGACAGTTGTATTTTTAAGTTATATTTGAATTCTATATCATGTATCTGGCGACTCAAGATGGGTGATGTATACCTAATTTCGGAGTAAAATTAATAGTATTGTATAACAATAATTTTAAAATAATAATAATTCTTTTTAATAATAATAATAATAGTATTAATAATAATTTCAAAATAATAATAATAATTAATTTTATAAAATTAATTGTATTTGGGGGTTTGTTCCCTACAGATTTGTACGTATGAAAATTGTTTTTTTTTTATTTTAATGGAGAATAAAAAATGATTTTTCAAATTTACTCTTGCCCAAATAATTTAAATTAATAAAATAATAAAAATATTATTTTTTAAATACACATCAGCTTCATATAAAAATATTTTTATAATTTATATAAAAAAATTTTAAAATTTTTAAAAATTATTATCATTGTTATTGTTATTGTTATTATTTTGAAATTATTATTAATATTTTAATTTTTATTATTTCAAAATTATTATTATTAATATTACTATTATTTTGAAATTATTATTATTATTTAAAGATAACCGAATATAGCTAACGTAAAATAATAATAGTCTATTAGTCCTAATTAGTCTCAACTCTCAACATTCATTTAGGGAGGTGTATTCAATTAAGATTTTTAAAGACTTTTTTAAGTAACAGACTTTTGTAGAATTTGTGTGATTTTAATGACTTTGAAAGACTTTAAAGACTTTTTTAAAATGACTTTTATAGACTCTATGAAATAAGTAACATACTTTTATAAACTTTGTATCAAGACCGTGATAAACTTTTGTATACTTCTAATATATTTTGCAACTTATATTAATTGTTAATTAGCCTATGTGTACAACCTCTTCCTTTTTTTCATGAACTAGTGTAAATCTCTTTATATTATTGTGGCATGAGATTTTATATATGTTGAAAGTGTTTATATTATTTTACTCATTTCATGATACATTTGAATACTTGGATACCAATAAAACTTTAGAAACTACAGACGCAATACAAAAATTAACTCATTTTTCATTGAGCTATATATACTTTATGCATATGCGTACGCTTTTTAGTAGGAATAAAAAACTCTGTTTTTCACAAAATAATATGACAATAAAAATCTATATGATCAAAAGTTGCAAAACTTCATACATGTGAGTAAATTGCCACCAAGTTATAGAAAATGTATCACAATTGGGTACCAAAAATCACCCATCTTTGTAATCACTAAAATAAACTCAAAATAATTCAAAACTTCTAAGAATTTCAAAACTATTACCCTTGTTACCGGCCATTGTTATTATTATGATCGACGTCTCTCCATATGTTAGAAGCTATACTAGTTGTGATGCCCCCAAAACATGTATATATCACCTATCTTGAGTTGCCAGATACAAGGTACTGAATACAAATACAACTTAATTATACAACAGTCGTGTAAAATACGACAAAACATAGGCTGTGAGTTTTAATACAAATATTGTCATCTAGACAATATTCACACTCAATGGAGTCCTCATTACCTTTATTATCACACTATTTTACAGAATAGTGAGGACAACAAATGCACCATCTAGGACCATCACTCTGTTCCCCGACTAGTCTCAGCTACGTTCTCATTTCCTGAGAGAACAGTGAAAGAAAGGGTGAGCTCAACTAGCCCAGTAAGAAATATTATGACTAAGATAATACAGAATAAATTATCATTAACCTTCAACAATGTTAAACTGATAGAATATAATAGACAACAAGTTTAACTGCAACGGATCAAGCAATCCATTAGAAGAGTCAAGTAAGGTATAAAATCTACTATCTTCTATAGTTTAAAAAGTTTTTCATCAACTTTATCGCTGAGACTCAACTTAATAAATAAAATTGAATCATCCCTGCTCCACGGCCAAGGATATTCATGTAATCATCAATGGTCATGACTATACCGAATAATCCCTGGTCATAATCATACCAACAACTGTCCACCAATGAACTACAGGCCAATGATGACTTTTACCACATCATTCATCACATTACGGTCATGATTATACCGAATAATCCCTGGTCAGAATCATACCATGTCCATCTATGCACGTAAGCCAAAGATGACTTTCATCACAATATAAGCATGAAGATGATGACAATGACATAATAATTCAATAAAACAAGTTCAAGAATAAATTTTAAAGATTTATAAATTAATTTATCTAGGAACCAATAACGTCCAAATTGTCAACATGATACTGCTTTGTAGAGTAAAATTCAAGAATGCTCAGAAGAATATTTTCATGAAAAGATACTAGATGAAGCACAAATATCAAGGATATTCCACTAATTTCATGGAGTATAGAAGCCAAAGCTTTAACCAACTAAGTATAATAGAATATATGAAACTGCAAATGGATTTTTGCCAGTCATGCGGTAATCCACGTAGACAGATCATTTCCACAATTTAATAAGGAATGAATACGAAGGATCATTCACCATGCATGTGGTAATCCAATAAACAGGTTATTCCAACAGAATAATAAAGAATGGAATAACAGAAGGATTTGCCATGCGTGCAATAGACTGCATAGACAGGTTATACCTGAGTGAACAATACTAGAGTGAATAGTAATCGGGTGAATAGTAACCCGTGAATAGTACTCTGACACGAAAAGTGTCTCAAATACCCGAGTAAACAATACTAGAGTGAATAGTAACTCGTGAATAGTACTCCGACACGAAAAGTACCCCGAATACCTGATTTGTCAATATAACCTCCAAACATCAATTATTATCGAAATAAATGTCGATTTTTACTAACACTAATAATCCCAACACAATGGAACTATCAATTTCATCTTTAATCAACACAAACTTATTCATCATTAATATTATAACTCATAATATTTAACAACCAGGTTGTTCCCAGGAAAGAGGGGCTTTCCGATAAGGATTTCTCCTTATTGGCGCGCAATTAGGTGACCAAACCTCTCCTTGACAGAACTTCTAGACATTATCAATATTGCAAATAATAATATGAAACTTTGTCGTCTCAATTATTGATTTAATAATAATAAATATTATGCAGATGATACTGTGACAATAATTGAATCAATAATATGAGAGATATGATGCAGCAATTACTGTAGCAATAATTGAGTAAAACTGAGTGACTTCTTACGTAAGCATCAATAATCAATACAGTGTACTACTATGCAACCACACATATTACTGCACTTTTACTACCGGGTAGTTCAACAGTTTTAACGGTAACACTTTCGCCGTTATTTTTATAAAATGATAATTCTGTCGTTTTCTAACTACGACAATACTTCCGTTATGGGGTCCACCAATGATTGTGTCGTCGTACGGATATTCCCCGACCAAATGAATATTTTATAACCACTTGCATACTTTGTAAAATTTATAAATATTACCCACAACTACAATATTATATCAAATCCACACTATAATATTTAAAAAATATTTCGACAAAAATTAAATTTTTATTCATAAAATTTGGGGTCTCACACTAGTCCTCTATTCATTAGCATTCTCTCGTTGTTGCTCTTGAGTTTCAAAAACTTGTTCCAAATTATCTCCTTGATTGAGTGGTAACGATGAAGATAGTGAAAACTCGTTATCTAGTTCAATAGGATATTCATCTGAACGACACTCCTTACGAAGAAAATTGTGGAGTCCTACTCAAGCTAGCTAGTACAAGCTCTGCTTGAGTTTTATAAGGAAATGGAGGTGCAGACTTGAAAATTGTGAATCGCAATTTAAATATACCAAATATTCTCTCAATCACATTCCTTAAGGAAGCATAACAAAGATTGAACAACTTGATTGCATTTTCGGGGTCACGACCCTGGCTAGCAAAATCTTGAAAATGATATCGAACACCTCGAAAAGGAGTTAAAAATTGGCGCCAATTTGAAAATCCACAATCTACAAAGAAAAATTTGCCTAATTATATGTCATTTAAAAAATTACTATGAAATGTATGATCATAATAAATGATATGTAGTATATACTGTATGGATCATATTATTATTGTTAAATAGTATATATATATACATCATATATACATACACATCATATATTGTTTATTATTTTTGCAAACACATCATATATATATATATATATATATATATATATATATATATATATATATATATATATATATATATATAGAATAAAGATCAGGTCCGGACTCCCGGACGGGAGAAAATCCGGACCTGAAAAAAAAATTTTTTTTTTTTTTTTTTTTTTTGTAGAACAACTAAAAAAAAAAAAAAAATTTATGGAAGTGAAATTTTTCCAAAATAAAGTGTTTTGGGTGTGTTTTTAACACCCACACCAACCAATGTATGTACAGTCTGCCCAGACTGTACAGACATGTTTTGTTATAGGCATCCAAATCACGCCCAAAACACTGTATAATGTAAAAATTCCAATTCCATAATTTTTTTTTTTTTTTTTTTAGTTGTTTCAAAAAAAAAAAGCAAAAAAAAAAAAAAAAAAAAAGGTCCGGATTTTACACCTGTCCGGGAGTCCGGACAGGATCCGGACCCTATATATATATATATATTACATTTTAAACAAAGGAAATTAATAATTAGTTATTAATTTGGTAAAAGGAAATTAACAATGATCATAATATATACTGTTCAAAGTGAAAATAATATATAGTATATACTGTTTAATGATCATAATATATGATATATAGTATATATTGTTTGGATCATATTATTATTGTTAAACAATATATATATACATCATATATACATACACATCATATATTGTTTATTATTTTTTTCAATTAGTGTTAAAGTGTCTCAAAAATTAACAGTAATTTTCATCGGTTAAAATGTCAGAAAACTAAAAAAAATATATACACATACACATCATATATTTTCTATTTTCATATATTATACTTACATAATCTTTACAACTGAACAACTGATATGAGAATTTCATGATCTCACCTTTGTTGAACAAATCTCTTTCCTCTTTTTATTGGAAGCTTTCGAACGACTGCTTTTTCTCTCACCAATTCAGATTAGGTCTACTTATTTTTTTTATTTATTAATATATCTTGCTAATTCTCTTATTATAATAAATCCAATTATTTTTATGGCCCAAATTTTACCAAATTATTTATCTATCACATATTAATATTTATTAGCCCATATAAAATAAATAACTAGTTTGATTTAATTAAAGACAAAGTCCAATTAATAACTAGTTTTATCCAATTTTGTGTTTATTTGAAAGTCTTTAAAAATTTTTAGAGATGATGTAAGATTTTGGATATGAGTTGATAGTTATAATTTTTTTTCTAAAGTCTATCAAAGTCTATCATTTGATAGAAATATTTAAAATCTATGATTTTTTAAATACCAAAATATTTTTATAAAAAAGTTATAATTGAATACCATTAAACTTTTATAAACTTTTTAAATATCTTAATTGAATATAAGTAAACTTTTAAAATTTTAAAAGTCTTTTAAATATCGTAATTGAATCCACCCCCTTAATTTCTCAGCCCCGATTTCTCTCGATCTCTACTCTCGATCTCTTCTGAGTTCTAACATCTCTCAACTCGATCTCTCATCCTATTATTCATCGACCCTCAGATTCTCAGATCTCGATTTCTCATCTCTGTTTCTACCCTAACCTAAGCCCTTAACCCAGAAGCCAGAACCCTAGATCTCAATTTTTCATCTATGTTTTTGCCCTAATCGCACGTCGGACCAAAATCTGGACGGAACCTCATCTCCTACTCCGAGCCAGGATGGAATCTTATCACTACTTCTTGTTCCTTAAATTGTGAGTTCTAAAGTCTTTAATTTGTGTAATTTAATACAGGGCTAAATATTTGTCTTCAATTTTCTCTCTAAATACATTGATATATACATGAATACACGAATGGTGGTGTTGTTATTTTTGACAATTTCTAAACAATTTTGAATGGCTTGGCAATGTCTAAGTTTTTGATTAATTTCGTACCCATTTAAGAAAATGACTGCTTGTAATTTTAAAACTTGTATTTGCCTCTTTATGAATGTAGTTGACTGTTTTGATGTATTTATGTCTATCCTTGATGTAAAATTCCGGTCAAATTGTTGTAAATATTTCCCCTTTTGTGTTTGGTGTTTTGAGAATTGTTATTTCTTTATTCTGGGTGATAATTAGAACTGGTATGATGTGGTGTGGATAAACTCTGTGGATGTTGATTTTGATGTTTAAGTTTACATTTTTGGCTCTTTTCCAGTATGTTGTTCATTTTTAACTCATAAACATTACATAGATTGATTAGTATCTGAATTATCATTGATTTCAATATATTATTACCTCGGTTTGACTAAAAGATTCCACTTTTATGTTTTTATTTTTCTTCTCAAAATGATTCAATGATTTCATTATATTATTACCTCCGTTTGACTAAAAGTTTCCACTTTTATGTTTTTATTTTTCCTCCTTTCTTTACTAATATTTGTCCTTTTTGAAAAACATCTCAATTGATTATAATTGTCAGTTTTGTATTTAGAAAAGAATATTTCGTTGAAAATAGATTGCAACTATGAACTGCAGATTCCATTGGGGGTTGTTTTAGCCATACCACCCTTCAACTATCCAGTTAACCTTGCTGTCTCCAAAATTGCCCCTGCTCTGATTGTTGGAAATTTCCCTATATTTGTCCAAAATGAGGTTAACCTAGCTTGATTAACATTCTGTTTGGGAAATTTAATAACCATTTCATAGCCTTTGTCTTTGGAAATGATAATGTTTTCCCCTCGAGGGGCCTTTTCTATTGTTTTTATTTTGCCCCCTATTTATATTAAACTTTATTTGTAAAATAAACAAGTTTACTATTTGTATTCTAAGAGTTGTCACCAAAATAATATCCTTTATTAGTTCTTGGTAGTGAGAAACTGGTAGTAAGTGTGTGATATTAGCATTTACTCATAATGGTAACACCAGAGTAAAATCGGGTAATGAATCTTTAATGCTTGATTGGTACTAGTAAATAATTATTTGACATCATAGTCAATACTCTTCCACGTGTGCATTGACTCCTGAATTCAAGTCTGTCTCTGTGTGGTTGTAACTACGCTTTGAAAATAATCAATTTGTGAGTTTTGATTATTTTCTAGACGAAAGAAGTGGCATTCCATAAAAATTATTTGTAGCAATAGTAGTTCATATTAAAGTCTGGGCTCTCAAGGGTAACATTTGATTCTGAAGCACTTTTCATAATTCTGGAAAATATATTACCAGGACACACTGTCTGGAAGCTCAACAAGTATAAGCTCCTTCAGCTGTCAATATAGACTTTCCATGTACTTGTATATTAATTCGTTATCGGCAATGTAAATATCAAATAATGTTCTGGTCTGGCTGCTCTTGTCTTTACCGTTGAAAATTATATATAAACTTGTCATTGATGACGTATATCTCACGCTATTCTCCATTCTGAAAGTTGTTATGCTGAAGTCATATGCAAAGGCGTGATCAAATCCTAGCCACAAGATTATACCAAGAGACAATTCATTCACCGAGTCGGCTATAATTGAATTTGAATAGAATTGAGTAAACTTAGAATTTCTCTTCAAATAGAGTCAGGAATCCCCGGGAGAAGAAAACAAAGCAATGTTTGAATCTGGGAATGACAAGAAGCACATGTGGCAGCTGTTATATGAGGCTGCAGCTCGGGTTAAAACACATCATCTTGAAGTTGGGTGAACAACGGAGAGGAAGGGAGGAGCTGCCAACTTTTCCCTACTGTTTTGTAGCGGACAACTTGATCAACAAAAATGATAGCTAACTTAACAGTGGATTTAGTGCATTCCTTGTACAGGTACTTGATAATTTCTTCTGCCATGTATACCTCCATTGGCTGTTTTGTTCTTGTAGAGATTCAATTACCATTCAACTTTTATGTTATTTTGTTTATAGATATTCATACCATTAATAGGTTATTAAATGTAAGTTATTGTGCACAGTAAAAGCCTTGAAGCTTTAATTACATGCATCACATCTCTAATTCTGAAGTTGAACATCGTAAAGAAACATCCAATACATATTGCTAGCATTGTAAGGTCTATAGGATAGATATATGCTCCCCACTCACTTTGTGATTGAGAAGGGATTGTTGTAAACTTTATATAGCAACCTTATAGTAAATGGGGATAGCTATCAGCATAATATTCATATGCAGAATTATTTTGGTCTTTGACTTTTCTTGATAATTATAATCGACTGATATGCTACCAGTTGAGAAAGAGTTATCTACTTGTCTTGCAAAACTTGCAGCGTTTGGCTAAGCATTAAAGTTTGAACATTCAAGATTTATAGTCTATCCTCTACCTCCATGTTAGCTTTGGTAAAGCTTCTATCAGTTTACAATTATAGGATGTAAAATACTACACATAACTACAGTGAATATGTTTCAAAACAACTACTTGTGCTGTAATTAGGCTTATCGTCATCAAGGGTGAGTTAGAGGCACCTATTGTAGTTACACCAAAATGAAGCTTATCGTCATATTCAGTAGAAGTTCTTGTAAATTACCAGATTTACAATAAACACCTACTTGTGCTGCAACATCCCTTGTACCTCATTTTTATCATTTGGGGTTAAAAATTATTAGCATTAATTTTTTTACAAAATAACCATAATATCGTATTCTATATCTTTCTATCTCTTTTTTTGTCGTCACAATTCATTGCTATAACGATGATCATGGAGGGAAGCATTGGACATGTACTCATATATAAAAGTGCAGGCCACATGTTCATAGATTTGTATCAAACTGTTTGAGCATGTCTCTGCAATAACCAAATTCCTATAATGTTCTTTAGTATAAAATTTAATAATGTTGGAATCATCATTGAAAAAATTAGTGGATGGTTGTGTTCTCGTACACAAAGCTGGATAGTGTAGTAAAAGATAATTGTTGTTATTCCTACATGAGATATGATGTTGCCTCTTGTATTCATTTTTTGTTGCTTCATCTCTTAAGCTATCTTTTACAGCATGTGCTGGGGCATGGGAAACTGCATGAACGTTCAACTATAATCCATGAATTAGTTGGGAATATAGTTCAAATGAGCTAGCAGAAGTTTGCCTCAAATGTTGTTGAGAAGTGTTTAACTTTTGGTGATCCTAGTGAATGTGAACTCCTGGTGCATGAGATGCGTGGTACTACTAATGAAAATGAGTCTCTTCAGGTATGCCAATGCTCCCATTTTCTATTAACAGCTCAACATATGAAATGAATATCTGTGAACAATATATTATATTTGCCTCTATACTTGTAATTACCATTCAAGTTGTTTTGTTTGCCATTATCATTATAGTAATGAAAGTCTGGTTTATCAAAGAAAAAAACGTTATGGTAAACACACTGAAAATTTTGGTACTTTTTTTTAGCTCACCACAAAATTATATTGCAATAGCATGATTGTAGACAACATTATAGGTCATGTGGACAATAGCCAAAAGTAGAAGCTCCCTAGACATGCACACTGGTATGCGTTGTAAACTAATGTTGCAAGGCTGCTTTTATTAAAATTTGTTCTCCCACTATCCAGAAGAATTGCCAGGACATGGACTGTTAGATGTAATCCTGAGTATGAAGTGCTGATTGCGGTCTCTTTCTCTCTCTCAGTAATCTATTTCTTTAACTACATAATTGTAGACACTACATAAATTTTTGGAAGTATGGTCTTTAATTTTTCTTGGCTTACATGATCTATAGATCTGAGTCAAGGTTCCTTGCTCCCTTTGTTTTTATTAAAATAATTTTTTTTACTGCATTGCATCTTTTATTCCCAAGTATTCTCCAATGAAGGTTAATCATAGATTCACCATTGTGAACCATCTAATTTATTTTAGAAGTAAACATAATATTGTTTTTTGCACAAGATTATTCAACTATTTTTTATTTTGTACTACTTTTGTAGGTGATGCTGATGACCTTACAAAATGCACCCCCGAGACTTGAGGGACGAGATTTTCAAAGGTCGGGGCTGATGTTTTAATATTGGCAGAATACCTGAAGAATGAACCACGGTTGAAACTCTTGTGTAAGCTTAAGTATTGTTTTCTATTATAAACATTTCTTTCTTGATTTTTTTTCATATATGGCACTAATGTTAAACCTCTTGATGGCAGATAGTGTCAACTAAGACGGGTTTTGTAGTTTTCAGTCGTACGAAGTTTGATTGTAAAGATGATGAATGATCATTGTATCAGATGATTTTATTTAATAATATTTTAGTTTTTTTTAATTAATAATATTTTAGTTTTTTTTTTGCATTTCTGTCATAATTTGTTATGGGGTTATTGAGACATAATTGTTTTTGTTTATAAAATAATTTTGAACAAGTTTTAATATAACAATAATTTTTTATATATTTAGCAACAAATTTTCATTGTTAATGGCATTAAAAATATAATATTTGACAACAAAAAATTAACCTAATAACAACGGAGAGGATATTGTTGCTAATACTAATATAAAAGGCAACATTTTTTTATCGTTGTAAATTATATCAGCTTTCGTTGCACATATAAAGAAACGGTAATATATAATGTCGTTGCTAATCGACGACTTTCGTTGCTATTAAAAAATAACCAGCAACAAACATTTTTGCTGCTGATTTAGCATAATGTCGTTGCCAAATAATATAATCAGCAACGAAAATCGTTGCTAAAAAGTTTACATTCCGCAACGAAAGCAAGCTTTGGCAACAATTTTTCGTAATTTACTGCAACGAAAAATGTCATTGCAAAATGGTGTCAATTGCAACGAAAATGCATGGTCGTTGCAAAAAAAGAGAGGTCATTTCGTTGTCGATTAGCAGACTTTTGCAACGAAATGGGGATTTTAGCAACGAAATTTTAATTATTCTGCAACAATACATTTTGTTGCTAAAGGATCGATATCTATGTACGAAAATCAAATTTCGTTGCAAAATGTATTACTTTTGGCAACGAAAAAAAAACGTTCGTTGCGAAACAATTAGCAACGCTCATTGCGCAACGAAAGACGCAACGACAGTAAAGTCGTTGCCAAAACCCTTTTACAACGAAATTTGACACTTTTAGCAACGAAAATAGGTTGTTGCTGAAGCCCTATTTTTTGTAGTGTATATATATATATATATATATATATATATATATATATATATATATATATATATATATATATGGGGTTCCATCCACAGCAATCGGTTGTTGGGAGCAACCCATTTTTGGCCAGCCGGTACAGCTTGTACCGGCCTTAGAATTTATTTTTTTTATAAGTCGTAACAAGCTGTACCGGCTGGCCAAAAAGGGGTTGCTCCCCAACAACCGATTGCTGTGGATGGAACCCCTATATATATGTTACTAAAACTGAATAGACAAAGACTATATATATAAACTTATGTCAAGTAAACTAAATTGCAAAAGTAAATTTGTCAATGTTAATACTTGATACTATGTACTTTAATAAAATCATGCCGATCAAATCATTTTTTCACACATGCTAAAGATATTTAATTGTGAAACAAATAGTCATGATCATGCCAATCAACAATTCATCTTTGCACCCAAGTCAAATATATTCAATTGTAACACCAATGGTCAGATCATGTCATTCAACAATTAATATTTGCACCAAGACTAAAGAAAAATTTCACCATAATTTAAATATGATGATTATAACAATGATATGAAGGGTGAATAAAAATAAAAATAAATGTAAGATCAAGAATAAACATTAGATATTTGCAATTTAATTTATCCAGTTCAAATTGTCAACACGATATCTAGAAAATCGATTAGAGTTCTTGATAAAATATAGAGTTCAAGAAATGTTTGGTTCACCGTTCAAATATAACGATTAAAATTTAATGGGAAGATTCAGGTAAAACGTATTACATGAAGCACAAACTATTTAGAATATTATAACTATTTCAGGAATTTTCATCATCCAATGGTAAGACTATAGAAACGAATAATAATTTTTTATCATAAATTTAGGAGTATAAAAGAAAATGATATCATTTATCTTAGCACGTGACTAGATGTTGCTTTCTATAAAGTTGATTAACTTGAACAATTCTTGCACTTTAACTAAAACTCGAGGTACCCTTAATAAACTCAAAGAGATACTTACATTAACAAATTTTCAAATAGTGAAAAGGAAGAATAAGTAAGAAGTTATGAAACTCCTTATGTTAAGCACCCTATTTATAGCCAAACATCTACCATATTTTATCAATATATTATTCATCTAATATCATTATCCTCAATTTATTTATTAATAATGACTTGTACATATTAATCCATTATCATTATCTTTAATTTATTTATTTATAATGATCTGTGTTGGGAGAATGCATATTATGATTTGATGTTTTAATGTATATGCTCATGATTACTTGTAAAGTCCTTCAAGTAATTAATGTACAAGGACTTAATGATAGATCAAATTTGTTAGGTTGATCTAAGCTCTAAACGTGTATCATTCTGTAATAAAATGTATAAATAGAAAGATCAAAGCTGTTAGGTTGATCTTGAGATGTAATAGATAGGCTTCGAAGAAATCGGAGTGTATAAATCTGATTAACATTGCAGAAGTCAAGGCAGAAACGTAGAGCTTCAAAGATTGTAGTGTACCTGCCTTGAAGGGCCTCTTCGGAAATCGTAGAGTGGTCCCAACATTTGCCGAGCCAACTCAACGATCGTAGTGTGCTAAAGGAAACGTGGAGTTTACAAGTCAACGATCGTAGAGTGATCTCGGAAACGTAGAGTTTACGAATCAAGCAAGTAAAGATTGTAGTGTGCAAAGACTTAAGATAAATCGTAGTGCTCTCGGCTGAAAGCATCAGACCATGCACCAAGACGACAAGTCACCAAGATCTTAGTCGTAGAGTACCACGATCTGAATCGTAGAGTATCATTTGTCTTGTGTCAAAAAACGTCGAGCCTCATGATTTGTGTGGAGATAGGCTCTAACATAAGAGGAATGAATTCTAAACGCTGCAGTACTCACCAGTCCCAAAGTCATAAGAAATATCCTTAGTATTCAATAAAGAAGCGTATTGAAGAAGCTAAGAAAAGTACCATTGGTAAGGGGGAAATACATTTTTAGGTGTTAGGTGAGAAAACAGTCTGTCGTGTCAGTGGGCCAGAATGCAGTTCAGAAGATATGCAGAAATGTCTCCATAAAAGATCAAAAAAGTCAAACGCATTTAATGCCTTAACGGATGGATCCAACAGATAGTTTTCAAGATCACATATATGCAATTCAAGCATATAAGAGAGAAAAGCAAGCAAGCATTGAACAAACAACGTGAACAACTCTCAAAGCTCAACTCTACAATCTGAGAATTAGCAAAGCTTGCTCAGCTACTCAGTTCTTTCGAACAAGTGCTTAAATAGCAACTTAGTAGCAACCATTAAGAACTCAACATCTATCAATCAACTGAAGAAGAGTACCAAGTCTGCTGGACTTGAAGAGTTCTAAGTGAACTGTAAGAGAACCAAGTCTGCTGGACTTGAAGAGTTCAAGAGTGAACTAAGAAGTTCCTAGACTGCTGGTCTAGAAGGAATCTGTGTGATTCAGAAGTTGTAAAAGACATCCTTAGTGGATTTCCTACTCGTTGAGTAGAAGAGTGGACTAAGGGTCTGTTTGTTTAGAGCTGAATGGGTCTGAATGGCTGAATCGGTAAGTGGCTGAATCATTAAGTGCGTTTGTTTTGAAAAAAAATCGTCTGAATGGCTGAATCGGTCAGATGCGTTGGCTGAATGGTTAAGGCCAAATTTTTGGTCTGAATGGCTGAATGGTTGGCTGAATGAAGTAAAAAAAATTAAAAATAATAATAAAAATAATAAAAAAATATTAACTATTATATTATGTAATATTAAATAAATTTACAACAACTTTGAATTTTTTCAGAGGGGTAAAATATTAAAAATATGTCATTCAGATCTTTAAGATATATCAGTTATCAAACAGTTTTTTTCATTCAGATTCAGCTCATTCAGATTCAGATTCAGATTCAGCTCATTCAGATTCAGATTCAGATTCATTCAATTTTTATCAAACACCCCCTAAGAGCTTTAAGTGCTCTGAACCACTTAAAACAACTGTGTCTTTTATGTTCATACTGTAACTGCTATATCTTCCATAACTGCTATAACTGTCTCACTCTCATAACTCCACTACTTTGCAAAAGATATTAAAACAAACATAAATTCCGCTAAGTTTTAATCATCATTAACAAACAAGTTTAAAAAGAAAAGATTTTTTAAATATCTATTCAACCCCCCTTCTAGATAACTATTGTGCCTACTAGGAACTAACAATTGGTATCAGAGCAGGTTCTATTATATACAACTTATAAGCTTTAGTAGATCCAATGGCACACGTACCAAGCGAATCTAGGACTGGAGGAGGCAGCGAGCCACCAATGTGCAACAAGGATAAATTTGCAAACTAGAAAGTCAGGATGCAAGCATACATGGTTTCAATAGATGAAGATCTATTTGAGACCGTTCAGAATGGGCCCTTTATTCCAACAAAGCTTGCACCAACCACTGACGATCCAAAGAGAATACAAATCAAAGTTAAAGAAGAGTGGACAGACAACGAGAAAAGAGCTGTCCAACTTGACAAACAGGCTAAGAACATCCTGTTCCAATCCTTAGAAGACGATCTGTTCGAAAATGTTGTCAACAACAAAATAGCTAAGGAGGTTTGGGAAGCACTGGTGATCATGCACGAAGGAACTGAAGAAGTTAGAGAGAACAAACAATCACACCTGACACAACAGTATGAGATGTTTGCTCATGTTCAAGGAGAAAACGTAACTGCCACCTATGAGAGATTCAACGTTCTGTTCAACTCTCTACGAGCATATGGGAAGATCTATCCTAATAAAGATCTGATCATAAAGTTCATGAAAGCTCTACCGAGCAGGTGGGATGCCAAAACCACTGCTATAAGAGAGTCAAAGAATCTTCACGAGATGACAGTTCAACAACTATATGGCAATCTCCTGACATACGAACTGGGGTTGACTCAACGAGCTGAAACTTTATCAGAAGGAAGAAGGAAGGATAAGGGTGTTGATCTCAAGGAAACTGAAGGTGAATCAAAGGTCAACACTGAGATTGACTCTGATTATGATGAGGACGATGATGAAGATCTTGCTATGATGGTAAAAAGACTAAGAAGGTTCATGCGTCAAGGCAAAAACAGCAAGACAAAGAAGGTCATCAACTACAGCAACCAGGAGCAAATAAATGATCTATGCTACAACTACAAGAAGCCTGGCCAGTTCATTGCCAACTGCAACAAACCTCTAAGAGAAGAACTAAAGGCCTCAGAAGAGAGACAAAAGCCTAGTAGCTGGAGTATCATGGAGTAATTCAGACAATGACTCCAATGCTGACTCCGGAGATGATGAAGAACCACAAATGGCTAATCTGTGCCTAATGGCCAAACATGCAAAGGACAAACAAAACCTCAACATACATGATGTAAGTCTCGATGAGGTATTTGACTTCAACTCACCTGATGTAGACATAAATGATTTAAGAACTTCTATGCATGGCATAACCACTGATCTATATCAATACATGAAGTGGTTCATAGTTTTGTCTAAGGATCATTCACTTCTTCAAGAGGATAAGAAAAAAGTTCAAGAAGAGCTTAAAACGGACCTTCTAAGTACTAATCTTCTCTCCAAGCTTGAGGCTGAGAATGAGACCTTAAAACAAACAAACACACTCAATGCACAAAGAGAGTCTAATCTAACCTCTAAAATTGAGGAACTAGAAAAGACTATCTCTGTATGGAACAAATCCTCATCATCCATGGACTCCCTGCTCTTTAGTCAGAGAAGTACATTTGATAGAACAGGCTTAGGCTTTGGGGAATCCATCTCAGAGCCATGTGCAGAAAAGATAAAGGAAACTAGCACTAGTAATGCCTCAAGTTTTAGTAGAAGCATTACCTCTGTGAAATCCTCACAGAAGGAAGAACAAGTTCAACCTTGTTCTACTGTCTCCATTCACACTCAAAGGAGTAAAGGGTCTCATGCTGGCCTGAGATTCATAAAAGAGAAAATTAACCTAACATCTACTCACCAACCTCGAAGAATCGTAGAGTCAAGCAAGACCAACTCTACGAATCAACTGGGAAGGTACAGTAGAGGTAAGCTACACTCATCACTATTTATGAAATCCAAGGACACATGGAAGAATGAGAATCAGTTTAACGGAAGGACAACTAAATAACCACACAAGTCTAAATGGAGGATGAATCATCATACACACATAGGCATGCATCATACTAGATATTTTATATGCAATAAATATGGTCACAAGGCTGCCAAGTGTTATTATAATTCCATGCATGTAAGACCCAAGATTAAATAGATTTGGGTCCCCAAAGGCTTTAACAAAGAAGGACCCATGCAAATATGGGTACCAAAATGAAGGTTCAATGTTTTAACAGGAAAAGAGCTCCACGATCATTACATGGTATCTGGACAGTGGATACTCAAGGCACATGACCGGGAACAAAGCCCTTCTATCTAACTACATAGAGAATGAGGGTACCTTAGTCATCTTTGGAGACAACAGCTCGGGCAAGACAAGAGGATATGGCTCTGCTGGCAATGGTGCAGTATCGTTCAATAAAGTAGCATATGTGGAAGGTCTCCAACAAAACCTTCTAAGCATCAGTTAACTCTGCGACAAAGGTCATCAAGTAACATTCCTCAACAACTAATGTCAAGTCAGAGATTTGAAGACATATGCTGTAAAGCTAACCGGGACAAGAGAAGGAAATGTCTACAAAGTGAATCTTGGTCAACTTAGCTCAGACGAGACAATATGTTTTCTGGCAAAAGCATCTGAAGAAATGAGCTAGCTATGGCACAGACGGTTGTCTCACTTAAACTTCAAAAGCATGTCCAAACTGGCATCAAAATATCTCGTTGCTGGCCTACCTAAGTTCAACTTCGTAAAAGAAAGGTCATGCAATGCCTGTCAGCTTGGAAAGCAAACTAGAAGCTCATTCAAGAGCAAAACTGTAAACTCTATCGACAAGCCCCTGTAGTTGCTTCACATGGATCTATTTGGGCCAATCCCAATAACTAGTCTTGGAGGAAAAAGATACTCTCTAGTTATAGTCGACGACTACACCAGATTCACATGGGTATTCTTCCTAACTTCAAAGGATGAAACGAGCTCCCAATTAATCAAGATGTTCAGACTGGTGATGAACGAGAAAGGAGAGAAAGTCAAGGCCATAAGGAGTGATCATGGCAGAGAATTTGCCTTTTCAGAAATGAACTAGTTCTGCAGAGACAATGGCATCAGTCATAACTTTTTAGCTCCACGAACTCCTCAACAAAATGGAATTGCTAAAAGAAAGAACAGAACCTTGATAGAGGCTGGAAGAACTCTACTAGCAGCAGCTCATCTGCCTGAATATTTCTGGGCAGAAGCTGTCAACACTGCATGCTACACGCAGAACAGATCACTAATACACTCTACGATCAAGAAGACGCCCTACGAACCGTGGAAAGGAAGAAAGCCAAGTGTCAGCTACTTTCATATTTTCGGCTGTGCATGCTATATTTTCAACAATGAAAAGCAAAAAGCAGTACCTGACAAAATTTCAGTCCAAGTCAGACGAAGGAATCTTTCTTGGATATGCCACAGACAGTAAGGCCTATAGAGTGTTCAATAAAAAGACATTGAGTGTTGAAGTCTCGATTCACATCATCTTTGATGAAACAGACTTAGACAACACAGTGCTTCAAGACACTACGACCGATAATACAGACACTACAAATGAAATTGTCGAGCCCAACACTACGATCATAGTGCCAGATAGTGAAATCTTTGAGCAACAAAATGAGATCATATAGAGGTCTATGCAAGACAATGAACCTCCACATCAAGAAGAAGAAATAGATCTTGAAGACTTAAGACAAGAAGGCATCAGGACAGATGTCCCAACCGGTAACAGATGGGCCAGAGATCACACTTAGGATCTAATCATTGGAGATCTGAGTGCTAGAGTCAAAACAAGAGCTGCCACTCAAAATTAATGCTTTTATCTAAGCTTTCTATCCCAAATAGAACCAAAGAAGATAGAGGATGCTATGGAAAACTCCAGTTGGATAGAAGCCATGCAGGAAGAACTCAACCAATTTGAACGAAGCAAAGTATGGAGATTGGTACCAAGACCAAAGAGTCATCCTGTCATTGGAACCAAGTGGGTCTTCAGAAACAAAATGGATGAAGATAGAGTTATAACCAGGAACAATGCAAGATTAGTGGCAAAGGGCTACTCGCAAGAAGAAGGCATTGACTACGATGAGACATTTACACCTGTTGCCAGACTAGAAGCCATCAAAATCTTTCTTGCCTTTGTTGCTCACATGAAGTTCAAAGTCTTTCAGATGGATGTCAAAAGTATATTCCTAAATGGAGAACTCCAAGAAGAAGTCTATGTAGAGCAATCTCTAGGTTTCATCAATTCATCTCTTTCCAATTATGTTTATAGATTAGACAAAGCCTTATATGGTCAAAAAACAAGCACCTAGAGCATGGTATGAAACACTAACTAACTTCTTAATTGAAAATGGGTTCACTAGAGGTAGAGTAGATATCACACTATTTCTTAAAAAGCATAAAGACAAAGTCTTATTAGTTCAAATATATGTTGATGATATTATTTTTGGTTCTACTTACGAAAAGTTATGCAAGAGATTCTCTAAGAAGATGCAGAGCAAGTTTGAAATGAGCATGATGGGTGAGCTGAATTTCTTCCTTGAACTGCAAGTAAAGTTGACTGATGAAGGAATTTTCATAAACCAAGCCATGTACATCAAAGACTTACTTAAGAAGTATGATATGAAATTAGCCTCTCCCATGAAAACACCAATTGCTCCTGCAACCAAGCTTGACAAAGATGAAAAAGGTAAAAGTATTGATATAACTCAATACAGAGGTATGATAGGTTCTCTTTTATATCTAACTGCCAGTAGACCAGACATAATGTTTGTAACATGCATATGTGCTAGATTTTAGGCTAACCCTAAAGAGTCACATTTATCTGTTGTAAAGAGGATTTTCAGGTATCTCAAGGGTACACCTTACTTGGGGCTTTGGTACCCCAAGGAATACTCATTTGAACTAACAGGATACACAGATGCTAATTTTATAGGATGCAAAATAGATAGAAAGAGTACCAGTGGCACCTGTCAATTGCTAGGAAACAGACTTGTGTTCTGGTTTAGCAAAAAACAAAACTCAGTGTCTACTTCAACTGCAGAAGCTGAATACATTATTGCTGGCAGCTGCTGTGCTCAAATCCTATGGATAAAAAATCAGCTAACTGACTATGGGTTTATTTCAAATCTATTCCCATTCACTGTGATAACACAAGTTCCATAGCAATAACTCATAATCCTGTTAAGCATTCTAGAACTAAGCATATAGAGATAAGGTATCACTTCATTAAGGATCATGTGTAAAATGGAACTATATCTTTACAATATATCCCTACTGAAAATCAACTTGCTGATATTTTTACAAAACCTCTAGATGAATCAAGATTTAATAAGTTAATAAGTGATCTAGACATGCTAAATCTATAACCATAAAATATATGCTCTAGATTGTGCTTACCATAATAGATACAAAGGCTAAACTCAAAATCGTAGACATGATCAAGGGAAGTCCACGATCGTAGAGTTGAAGAGACAAAACCACCTCAACGATCGTAGCAAAGACACAACAATCATAGTGCAGACTCAACAATGACAAAAGCCTCATCAACAAATCAAGAGTGCATCATGTGATGATAAGATTTAAAACACAACAATCCCTCTGATAAGCGCTTCAGGAACAAACCTAACCCTTGACTCACTCCAAGAGGTTGGCCCTTCCTAAGTTACCTTAAAAGAATGCTATGTCAAAAACTCATCACAAGGATCTGGTCAAACTCGACGATCGTAGATTAGACACGACGGTTACTGAACAGACTCGACAAATGCTGAACAGACTCGACGATCATAGATCAGACTCGACAAATGCTGAACAGACTCGACGATCGTAGATCAGACTCGACAAATGCTGGACAGACTCGACGATCGTAGATCAAACTCGACAAATGCAAAGCACTCAACAATCATAACACTACCTCAACGATCATAGTCCTCCTTAAGGACACCTCAGTCTGCAGGAGCAAAGGGCAAATCAATACAATCCTTATCAGTCAAAGTCGTAGAGCCAAGCAAAAGTCGACACCTGTCCCATTAAGCAAAAAGGAGAGAGGGAAGTTACATGTACTACTTGAAATCATATTTTTGAAATCAGAAGTTCAAAAGATCATCTCTCTCATCCTCTCTCAAAGCAAAAACCCTAAATCAGAAGAAAGTTTAGTCAAATCTCACTTCCAGCTAAAAAATCAATGGCGTCATCCAGTGTTATCTCAGGCTACAGACTTTGTTTTGACGAGTTCAAAACTGCTCAACCCAAGTTCCACAAGACTCTAACCTTACTGAAGAAGGCGGGTCTCAAAGAAGCCTTGAGCACAGACACATTGATATATCCCATGTTAGTGAAAGAGTTCTACCGGAATGGTGTGTTTGAAAACAACACCATCACTACAAGAGTAAGGGATAAGGAAATCAGACTGAAGGCCGAAGACATCAACCTCACTCTAGGTCTCAAAAATGAAGGGCATCCATTCTTAAATAGTGTAGACTTCCAAGAGGGACTTAGAAGAATGCATCACAAGAAATTCCCCTCTGTGAAAGGGTACAAGAAGAAGGAGTTCCCATAGAGGTATGAATTTCTAGCCGATATAGTTGGGAAATGTATATGTTGCAAGAGCTCAGGTCATGACTCTGTGAATGAGGTTCAACTTAAGCTCATGACTGCCATGAGTTATGGAATACAACTCAACTATGGAGCCCTATTGCTCGATTGGATTGGTAAGTGGCTCGTCAACTCAAAGAAATCAAAAAGCCCTCAGAAGATGCTATATGGGAGATTCATAAGTATCATTCTTCAGTCAGCCCTAGGTGACAAGATTGGGAATGAAGAAGGAGAAGCTATCAACCCAAATAGACCAATGACCCAAAAATTGTTTGAAAATTAGAAGAGGAACCCAGCTGAGTATGTTCAAATGATGACCGAGTCCAGTGGAAGAACTGGGGATCTGAAGGACTCAGGCCTTCCAGGAAACATGTTTGTGGTTAGGAAAATCGAAGAAGAAGAAGAAACCAACAGAGGAGAACCCTCTATCCTTAACAAAAAAATTAAGGGCAAGAGAAAGCTAAAGGCTAGACTGGTAGAAGAGCCTCAAGGATCTACCACTGATATACCTATAGAGTCCTCTAATATAGAGACTCTAAGGATGCTAAGAAGGAAGCAGCAGCAAGATTAAGCAGATGAGGATCAAGCTACCATATCCTAGATCCTGAAGAAGAACAAAGTTGGTCATAAGACCAAAAGGCCATTAGTCTCCTCAATCGTAGAGTCTCTACTGTTCGTAGAGACTCTACTGTTCGTAGAGACCAGACCAAGCATGTCAGTCAAGGAAGTAGCTGCTTCAAGCATAGTGGCTATTGAACAAGACAATAATGAGGTTCAAGAAAGTCCTGAAGCTGTGGCTAAGCCTAGCGAATCAAGGAGAAAGCTGGTCAAGAAGTACATTCTTGAGAATGAAAAAGTGCTCAAGAAGGAAGACAAGAGCACGGTTGTCAAAGAGGACAGTGCTCCAGCTGAGGGGGAGATCCCTGAGATTCTCATGATAGAGAATACACCAGCTGGGGGGGGGGGGGAGATGCCTGAAGCTCAAGAAGATGTTCCAATTGAGGGGGAGTTTATGAGCTTACAAGAAGATGATCAAGTCAAGGGGAAGCCTCAAGATATCTCCATGGTAGAAGAAGAGGTCCCTGCCAGAAATGAAGAGGAACAAGTAAAAGATCATCAAGAGCCCATTGAGATAATGGAGTCTTCCAACGATGACAAAGAAGAGGAAGAAGATGATGACCTTTAGATCACTGGTGTGGGCAGAGATGGGTATAGAAGCTATCTCTACAATCAGATGTTCTCATACCTACCCATGATGCCATATCATCAAGCCCAAATCCTAAACTCTTGGGATCACATGTTCTGGAGCTTCAAAGAGTATCCAACCATCTTAGTACTGGCTCATGGATTTCCAGGGAGATTCAACTTTGCCAAGAAATTGCTTACCAACAACTCTTCCTTAAAGGATAAACTTGAGGTACTGTCTATCCCAAACCTCTTCAGAGTTAATCACTTACCATCATCCTCATTTAGCTATTTTTATGAATTCCCACGATGGTTGGAAGTGATACTTCATCCACTAAGCCAATTTCCAGTTGCAGAATCCCAAAATTCTGTAACTGAGGAGCCAAATAAAGTCAACTTCATATTGCTCCCATAAATTACCATCTCTACTATTCCTAATTCTAGCCCCGTCGTAGAGTCCCACATAGAAATCGTAGAGCCACATATTCCAAACATAGAAACTCATGTCCCGCCATCAGACATACCATCCTCCTCCTCCAATGACTATTTTAGTCTTGATCGTGCTCTCTACTCCCTGGAAGAATAATCCCAGAAAAGATCTCCTCCATTTAACAATCCTCAAACCAATGATACTCTTCCAAATTTGCCCACAAAAGATGACTTGAATGAAGTGTCTAAGAACATGGTCAAGAACATTGAAGAAAGCCTGGACACTCACTCAGACCTCATTCATCTCCGGCTGAATCAAATGATCATTGCTGCAAATAATATCTCTGGCACTCTAAATGCTGAGCTTATAAAGAAGCTGAGCGAAATTATCCAAGAAATTCTTCAAAGCATGAAGGATAGAGATGAGATTCACTTCCAGATAGCCACCAAGCAAAGAGAGGTTGTTCTTGAAATGCAAAGAAATCAAGAAGTCCAAAATAAACTAATGCTGGAGAACATCATAAACCTGAAAGCTTCAGTCAAAGAATTCCAGAAAGCTTATGTGAATTAGGAACAACAGATTGACATTGTTCTCACTGCCCTCCGAAATAAAGAAGCTAGATCTGAAATCCAGATCAAGGAAAGTCGAGAGGACATTGCTCAAACACAAAGCCAACTAAACGAGCTTGTCCAAGGAGTAAATCAAATTTTTGCAGACATTCGAACCCTTGATGCTGACATAAAGGGGGAGAATAAAGGGAAAGGAGTTCAAGGAGCACAGGGAGATCAGGGCAGAGGCAGAGGAGGTCAAGGAAACCAAGAAAGGGGAAGAAGACAATTTTCACGAAGCCCTCCTGTAAGATAATTCCACCAACAGACTCCATGATCAAGCAATCAGACTCAACGATCTGATTAGCAGGAAGTCTTGATGGCTCAACCTTTAAGAAATCAAGGGCCAACTACCAGCTCATCAAATGTGACCACCACATGCCTAAGAATGCCAATTGGAGATCCAGCATTCAAGAATAGGCATGATCACAACCCGATAGTTAGTCCAAATGAGCTGGAAGAGTTAGCCAGAAGGGATGAAGCTAGCAGGAAAAGAAGGGCTGAGGAGTATGTCAATCCTCCAAGGAAAAGGTCAAAGAAATAGAGATAATTTGAAACTTTAAATTCTTATTGATGTAAAGCTAAACTGCAATATTTCTTGAACATCAATAAATTCATGCTTATTCTCTAGAAATTTCTGCTGCTCACTGAAATACTAAGTCATGTTTAAATTTCCTACAAATGCATCTAGACACTAATAATCATGACAACAAATCTCCTTGGTTATGTCAACATCAAATAGGGGGAGATTGTTGGGAGAATGCATATTATGATTTGATGTTTTAATGTATATGCTCATGATTATTTGTAAAGTCATTCAAGTAATATATGTACAAGGACTTAGTGATATATCAAATTTGTTAGGTTGATCTAAGCTCTTAACGTGTATCATTCTATAATAGAATGTATAAATAGAAAGATCAAAGCTGTTAGGTTGATCTTGAGATGTAATAGATAGGCTTCAAAGAAATCGGAGTGTATAAATATGATCAACATTGCAGAAGTCAAGGCAGAAACGAAGAGCTTCAAAGATCTTAGTGTGTCTGCCTTGAAAGGCCTCTTCGGAAATTGTAGAGTGGTCCCAACATTTGCCGAGCCAACTCAACGATCGTAGTGTGCTGAAGGAAACGTGGAGTTTCCAAGTCAACGATCGTAGACTGCTCTCGGAAATGTAGAGTTTACGAATCAAGCAAGCAAAGATCGTAGTGTGCAAAGACTTAAGATAAATAGTAGTGCTCTCGGCTGACAGCATCAGACCAGGCACCAAGGCGACAAGTCACCAAGATCTGAGTCGTAGAGTAGCACGATCTGAATAGTAGAGTATCATCTGTCTTGTGTCAGAAAATGTCGAGCCTCATGATTTGTGTGGAGATAGGCTCCAACATAAGAGGAATGGATTCTAAATGCTGCAGTACTCACCAGTCCCAAAGTCATACGAAATATCCTTAGTATGCAACAAAGAAGCGTATTGAAGAAGCTAAGGAAATACCATTGGTAAGGGGAAAAAATATCTTTTCAGGTGTTAGGTGAGAAAGCAGTATTCCGTGTCAGTGGGCCAGAATGCAGTTCAAAAGATGTGTAGAAATGTCTCCATCAAAGATCAGAAAAGTTAAACGCATTTAATGCCTCAACGGATGGATCCAACAGATAGTTTTCAAGATCACATATATGCAAATCAAGCAGATAAGAGAGAAAAACAAAAAAGCATTGAACACACAATGTGAACAACTCTCAAAGCTCAACTCTACGATCTGAGAATTAGCAAAGCTTGCTTACCTACTCAGTTCTTTCGAACAAGTGCTTAAATAGCAACTGAGTAGCAACCATCAAGAACTCAACATCTATCAATCAACTGAAGAAGAGTACCAAGTCTGCTGGACTTGAAGAGTTCTAAGTGAACTGTAAGAGAACCAAGTCTGCTGGACTTGAAGAGTTCAAGAGTAAACTAAGAAGTTCCTAGACTGCTGGTCTAGAATGAATCTGTGTGATTCAGAAGTTGTAAAAGACATCCTTAGTGGATTTCTTACTCGTTGAGTAGAAGAGTGGACTAGGAGCTTTAAGTGCTCTGAACCACTTAAAACGACTGTGTCTTTTACGTTCATACTGTAACTGCTATATCTGCCATAACTTCTATAACTACCTCACTCTCATAACTCCACTACTTTGCAAAAGAGATTAAAACAAACATAAATTCCGCTAAGTTTTAATCATCATTAACTAACAAGTTTAAAAAGAAAAGATTTTTTAAATATCTATTCAACCCCCCCTTCTAGATAACTATTGTGCTTACTAGGAACTAACAATTTGCATGTATTCATCCATTCTCATTATCTTTAATTTATTTATTCATAATATCTTACACATATTCATCCATTATCTTTATCTTTAATTTATACCATTCATCAATTGTAATTATATTATCCGACTTTTGCATTATTGACCTAATGTATTAATATGACATATATTAGCGTTCTTCAAATAATAAGTCTGTCTAACTACTTAATACACATGAATTTTAATTACGTAACTTTTCATTATTACCCTTGCTACGATGACAATTATTGCTTCAATAATATGAGTTGTTGTGATAATTATTGGTTCAATAGTATAAAATGCTATGACAATTATTGTGATATCCCTCAATTCATGTACTAGTTATACTAGACTGTTGTTCACTATCCAACCTTAATTTCTTCTGAGTATAAATATTATAGACTCATAATACTGACAACCAAAATGTTCCCAGGAAAGAGGGATCTTCCATATAAATGGCGCGTAATCAAATAATCTCTTTTCTCAACGGAACTTATAGAAATTGCCAATATAATGCTAACTATTTAATTATATTATTTCAACTATTGAGTTAATATTATGAAATATTGTTCAGTTCTTACTATAATACTTATTGAGTCAATAATATGAAATATTATGCAATTACTATTGTGACAATTATACGAAATACTTTGCAATACTGTGTATTACTTTGGAATGGTGTGTGCTACTATAGATTATCGTGTCATACTTTAGAGTACTGTGTGCTACTGTACTTTTATCACCTGATATTTAAACAGTTTAAAGTGATAATATCGTTGATAATTTTTTATTAAAAAGGTTATTTCTGTCATTTTTGGTATCACAAAAATATGTTGTTATGGTGCCCACCAATGATTGGTTTTTCGGCACCGTCGTACTTTACCGAATTTCTCGACAGAACAAATATTCCCCGATAGAATGAATATTCTCTGATATACTTTTATCTTATAATTTTCACATATCACCCTTAACTTTATCATTTTACCAATTTAACACCTTACTATTTAGAATAATAATAATTATAACAAAAATAAAATTCTATTTATTAAAAGTCGAGGTCTTACAATCTTCCATGCTTATGAAATTTCATCCCCGAAATTGACGTACGTACCTGACATTTCAAAGAGGTGAGGATATCTAGTTTTTATTTCAAATTCTAACTCTCATGTCGTTTCTCTTGTATCATGGTTTCTCTATTGCCCATCTTCTAGTTTTTAGATATTATTCTTAAATGTGGCCACAAAACAAAGGTTAGTTAAAGAAATTGACATGTCACATCTTGTCCCTATATCCAGGCTGACTAATTAAATAACAAATTTAACTTAGGTAAGACACGTTAGTGAAGGATTCTATGTACTCAACTCTCTCCTCCTAGTTCTAATCACAGATCTCCGTCAAAGATCATCTCCCTAAGTTTTGATACCAACTGTAATGCCTCCAAATTCACATCCTCAAATTTGGGTCTACACCACCCAATTTGAGTCACCAAAATACATACTACAAACATAAATTCTCCTATTTAAAATTTATTACGACAATATTCACACCCAAAACCAATAGTACCTTACATATAAGTACAACCAATGACTAATTTTAGAATCAAAATCTTTGGAAAATGATTAAAGAAACCCTCGTACATTAGAGGCCATGCTTTTAGGTTTTAATAAATATCATAAGACTGAAAAAGTAGCCTTGGTTGACCCATTAGTCCCAAAAGAAATACGATAAGATTATTGTCATGTTCGTTCCAATGGTCTGTATCTTCTTGCTATATAATTATCTTCTGCGTCAAATTGAGGATTATATTCCAACCATACTCCAAGATTATATAGATAGTGCTAAAAAATATAGTCAAAAAGCGGATACACACAATATATCTTATGGTAAAATGATTTTGTATGTGGTAAGATATCTTGCATGATAAGATATTTTCATACTGATGAAGAAATGAAAAACAACTGGAGATATAAACTAAATTAAATTTGTTAACATTGAATTCTATCCGCTTGCCAAATCCCCTAATATCGAACTTAAAACTTTAAGTTCTCAATACAATTATTGTCACATTATTTTATGATGTATTGAGAACTAGTACTGCTACTAACTCAGTCCATCACTTCATTTTCTTATTCTCCCCCCTGCCATAACCAGCTACATTTTTATTCCCTAAAAGGAATTATGAAACAAAAGGGTGAACTAAAATAGCCTAGTAAAGAATATCATGACTAAGATAACGAAGAATAAGTTATCATTAGCATTCAACAGTGATAAACCATATGTTTAGTACATATAATAAATTATATAAGTTATCAATTAATAACTACAGCGGAATGAATAATCCATTAAAAGAGCAAGTAGAACATAATGTCTAGTATCTTCTCCAATTAATAAATTCATCATCAATACTTTATCCATGTAACAGCAACCAACATTTCTTATTCAATAATATTATGATTTGGAGATGTAAAGGTATTAGAACCTTGGATTTACAGTGATATATTGTAATAATATATTAATTACATTTATGTCTTTAAGATTAAGTTGACTGGGTAGTACTGTGGAGCGCCGAACCTAGAATTAAAGGCAGACCCTGGATTTGAAGGCTTTACAGTTGATATCAAAATAGTAGGTTATAACTCTAGGGTAAGAATACCTTAGGATGTGACTGAGAGAAATTAGTTAAGATAGTAAGGATATAAACTCAGATAGAGTTTTAAGAGATGAATTGAGGCATTCATCGTGAGAAAATAATAATGAATATATTGTTATTTTGAGGTGTTAATTAAGTTATTAAGCTTGATTTTAGAATGTCAGAAAAGACGGAGATAACATAGTACTCTAGAAAATTTGATTGTAAAATAAGATCACGACATGATAAGATTGAGTTATGAAATGACAAATGATTTGTTAAATGGGTGAAAAGATATAGCATGATATTATAAAGAAATGTCACTATGAAATAGTACAAGGTAAACTCAATACGAGTTGTAGAAGATAAAATTTGAATTAAAGAAAATTCGTATTGAGCAAAGGGAAAACTAGGAATTTGTGAGAATTCAATTAAAGACTCGTGTGGTAACTGAGTTGTACAAACCTTTGTATGGGCAGAGGTTTTGTGCTTGGTTTAACGACCACTTAGTTTATCGCATGGATAATCGTTAAAATGTTGGTGTCGCACTATCGATATATATATATATATATATATATATATATATATATATATATATATGATGAGAAGATGATTCCTTTTTCATATGTATATTTGATATTTAGTGAATATTAAGATTAGGTGCGAGTTCTTAAAACTCATGCTTATGGTAAGTTTGTGACTCATGATTGTATGGTATGTTTTGTTCCCCTAAGCGTATGTACAGTCCCTGATTTGTTCTTGGACTACGTATTTCTAGGACAAGTTTCTAAACCTATATTATTGTGGCAAGTTCTTGAACTCATAACGTGTGGTAAGTTTGAGGAACTACCCAAGGTTATGGATTGAGAACTAAAAATTCTCGATATAATTAGCATTGGTGATGTTAAAAATAAATAAACTTATTAAATGGTAGAGCAATGGAGAAATATGGATATTTTAAATCTTTTGGCTATGTTAGATTTTGAAATTTATTTACTTCTTGCTAATATATGTACTTTGTGTCCCCGAAGGATATTGGATGAAATTATTGAACCAATGAGTTTTAAATTTTTTATTATTTATATGTCTATGCTAATTGTTTTGGCTAAAACAAAAATGATTAGAAAATATCAAAATGTATTTTACATAGTCGTTGATGCATCATTAAACATGGTGTAGATAGGACAGACGATGGAGTCATAAATGCAGTCTAACCTAATGTTGGATGTGATCATAGAATCGTCAACCCACTATGGTATGTTGTAGTATGACAAAGTCATAAAATGACGGAATCCTCAACGCACTGTCAAGATGGTGCAATATCATGGCGTTATAAAATTATTTTCAGTGTTTTGAACTATTTAAAGAAAAGTTTGCCAGTTAAGCTGGCTAAAAATATTTTGATTGATGCCTGAACTGTTAATGAAAGTCTAAGCTATGTTACAATCCGTTGATGAAATTCATACATTTTTTTGAGAATTTATGCCAAACCAAATTGTTTTGGTACGAATATTTTTACTATGTCTGAGAAGAATAACCCTAATATTGGGGTATTTTACGTCGAACAAAATCCCGACAGACCATTGAGGTGGTAAACCAAACGCATATAATTTTAGCCAGAATGTTGTACAATATAGGGTACAATGAGCTGATCACCTAACGTGCCCGTAAGCCAGACGGTTCATAGTTTAATTACTAATGAACCATTACGAGAAAAAAAATGTTCAAGGTCTTTTAACTGCTCAGTATGTCATTTCAAAAATATGAAACTAAAGGAATCTTTTATTTCCTGTTTGCTCAAGTTACTTCATAATTATTGAACAATTGTGAAGATTCCTGAAAGATATTCCTTTATTCTGAAAATTGGATGTATAGAAGGTATGAATTCTTTAGGGAAAAATGATGATAGAATGCAATGATTGAAAAAGAAATCCTCAAAGGAGGAAAGAGTTGAGTAGTCATATAAAGGTTGTTTTGAAGACCTAATTTTGATGAGTATGATGAATTTAGTAAATTATGATGTTTGTAAGACCCCAACTTTTTATAAATAAAATTGAATTTCCTCTAATTATTATTTTGAATAATAAGGTGTTAATTTGATATAATGCTTTGGTTATGGATGAAAGGTGTAAATTTTGCAAAATAAACAAGTGGTTATAAAATATTTATTGTTGTCAGGGAATATTCATTTGGTCGTGGAATATTCTTGTTGTCGGGGAATATTCGTACGATGGCGCAGCCATTTATGGGCCCCATAACGAAAAACGGTCGGATGTAGAAAATGACAAGAATGAGTTTTTTTATAAATAACGGCGTAGTTGTTACTGTTAACACTGTTGGAATATCCGGTGGTTAAACTACAATAATACGCGTGGTTGCACAATAGCACACGATATTGCATAATATTTTTGGATTATTGATTCTTATGTAAGAATGCACTACTCAATAATTGTTACAGTAATTACTGTTCACTATTTTATTTTATTGATTCAATAATTGCTACATTGATATTTTATATAATTGTTAATTCAATAATTGTCAGTGAACAATATTTCCCATTATCAGATCAATAATTTATATTATTTGAATAATATTATTAGATAACATTATTGGCAATGTCTAAGGAAGTTCTGTCTAGGAAACGAGTTTGGTCACCTTATCAGAAAGTCCCCTCTTTCCTAGAAACGACCTGATTGTCAGTATTGTGATTCTGTAAAATTATTTATGAATAATTAATTATTGATTTATATGATAATGAAATATTTATTTTATGTGGATATGAATGAAGAATTTAATGTTGAGGTGTTTTATCAGAATTTTGTCGGAATGAAGGTATTAAAAATCATCCATATGTAGATTTCGGTCATTTTCTGTTTAGAATTTGGAAAAACATTCTTCTACAAAGTTGTAGAGAATTAAATTTCCTATGGAATGGACATAAAATTCGTATTTTTATTATAAAAGGGCTATTTATTATGAATTATTAAAGTTTCAGAAATAAATATTTTTATTAAAAATATGGGTGGACCCCACTTTATGTTGTTGTGGAAAATTCTGATTTTGGTGGGCCACGCTAGTGGCGTGCTGATATTTTGGTCAAGGAGGTGTGCGTAGAAATTTTAAAAATATTATTTTATTAAATTTAGTCTGCTTTGTTGTTCTAGCATTTTCCTATAAATAGGGTGCTTAGTTTAAATTGAAAATCACACTAGAAACTGAAGTTTTCTCTCTATAATATCGAGCGTATTTTTTGTGAGTATTTAAATATCTAGAGTATTGCTATTCAGTGCAAGTTTTCGTCAGTGTTATACCCGATATTCAGTCTGAGGTACTATTCTTTTGAGGTAAGGAATGTTATTTTCTTCGTACATGATATTATTTCGTTCAATATCATTATGCCGAAATATTGGTATGAATTTTATTATGAAATTTTTACCTTTTTATGTCGAGGTTACTATTTACGTATACGACACTATTCACGAATATGATACTATTCACGAAGTATGATTTTTCTTGTGAAATTTCTACCTTTTCATGTCAGGGTTACTATTCACGTATACGGCACTCTTCACGAATACGACACTATTCACAGAAAAATTAAAAATTTCTTTTCTTTGTCCAAGTTGTCTATTATGGTTACTATCTTTGATTGTATCCATGTTTTGATCTTCATTCTTGAATTTTGCTCTACAATTGATTATTATGTAGTATTTTTGAACTTGGATAAACTGAAGTACGAATCCCTAATCTTTGTCCTTTTATCTCACTGGATTCGTTTATTTAAGATATTATTTTATCATCCTCAATCTTAAATGGTGATACTAGATGAATATCTTTGGCCTGTAGTGCAAAGATGAATGATTACCTAATGAAACTGGTGATACAAATGAATATCTTTGGCCCGTAGTACAAAGATGAATATTCGGTTCAAGATGTATATTGATTGATGTTACAGGGATAAAATATTGATGATGGACTTTTAAATCATAGAAGATTGTATATTTCATTCTCTACTTAACTCTTCTAATGAATTGTTACTTTCGCTGCGAATATTGATCTAAAACTTGTTGTCAATTATATTTTATCAGAATTATTGAAGGCTAACAATAATTTGTTCTACATTATCTTAGTCATAATATTCTTTACTGGACTAGTTGAGCTCACTCTTTTACTTTTTGTTCTATTTTTCTTCTCAAGAGGCGAGAATATAACGAGAACTAGTCGGGGTGTGAAGTGATGTTTTAGGGCAGTTGTTTTAGCAGTCCTCACTATTTTGTAAAATAGTGTATCAATTATTATAATGAGGACTCCTTTTGATTTTGAATACTGTCTCTTAGACAATATTTGTATTTAAACTCACAGTATATGTGTTGTAGTATTTTGCACGACAATTGTAATAATGAAGTTGTAGTTGTTTTCTGTACCATGTATTTGGCGACTCAGAATGGGTGATGTATACCTATTTTGGGAGCATCACAATGTTAAACTACTATGACGATGTGGTATATACGATGATCCTTAGAAAATAAAATTTATGGGATAATACTTGGAATATAATTGAGTTTAATAAAGGTTATGAAATAAAACATACAAGGATTTGTTGAGGAAATAGAATAAACAAGTAATATAACACCTAAGTGGAAATAATATATTGAAATTATTCAGCGATAGAATTCCAAAAGAAGATGGACGAAGACCGAGTAAGAATGTTTTGGTGATTATGATTTCAGGGATGGAATCCTTAAAAGGGGGGAGAATGTGACGACCCGAGAATTAGGATAACCGTAAAATTAGGTTTTTCGATGAAAAAAATATCTACTAAATAAAATTTTATTGATATTATTATATGTTATGTGATTTAGGTCGATTAATGATCTAGTTTACGTGATTATGTACGAGTGTTAGGAGTTTTTGGGAAAAAATAATTTTTTCGAGAAAACGCTAAAACAATATTCATAAAACGCAAAAAGCTAATAAAAGTACTTTTTCGAGAATTTTTAATTACGTCCTAGCTTTTATTTGAGAAAGAGAGATGAAATTTCTAATAAAAAATTTTTTAGAAAAAAACTGTAAAAACACTATTCACGCTAAAAATGCAAACTTGTTGTTTTTTAAATTTTCGAATCACGATATAACATTTTTTCAAAAAAGGGCGAACGTTGGTGAAATCAATTTTTCAAAAATCGAGCGTGTTAAGAAATCTTAACTGAAAAAGTACTTAGGAAATCTAACTAAAAAGAAAATGAGAAATTTAATTTAATTTTGGACTAACCAAGTCCTAGAGTTTGGAATTGTTTGGTTAAGGTTAGATTATGCTTGACTAGGGTTGAGCCAAGGGTTTAAAGTGGCTTAGTTAGGGTTGAGTCTAAGGTTAAACCCTAGTTTCTTGGAGCCAAAGAGTGGAGCCAAGGCTTGGAGTTGGAGCCAATGTTTGATTTGTCTTCGAGCCAAAGTTTTGAGGGTTAAATGACTAAAATACCCTAGCTCTTGCAAATCATTTAAATAGGAATCCATTTTCTCTTCATTTCTCATTAATTCATCAAATCCAACAAGGAAGACTCTAGCAAATTGGAGAGAGAATGGAGGGAGGGCCAGGATCTAGAGAGAGAGAGAGGGTGAAGAGCAAGGATCAAAGTTTTGATCAAGGCTAAGAAGAAGAAGATCCAGGAAAGTAAGAAAAATAAACCCATCTACTTCATCTCTTTCTTTAAATACTTTTTACCTTGATATAGAAGTGTTTTTTGGTGGTTGGTTGTGATGAGAGATCATAGAAGAATCTTGGAGTGATAAGGTTTAAGGAATTATGAAAATATTCCAAGTGGAATGGAGGAAAAATACGCTATAACGAAGTTATGACGAAATTTTTCGTAAATGTTGTTAAGTGTGAGAAAACCTTAGCTTGCTACTTTTTTGCGCCAAGTGTTAGGGTATTTAACATTTTCTGAAAATTATTTCTTTCCGAGAGATGTGTAGTAGAGTGAAAACATGAGATGTAGGCTCAAGAACGAGCTCAATCCAACTTCAGATGAGTAAGTTGTGATGTATAGAAAATTTGACATTAAAAAATCTTTCGATGACAAATAGCTCCCAAAGGGGTTTTGAGACAATTTCCAGATAAGTTAGAGAACTATGAAAATTTTTCTGTCCGGGGGGGGGGGGATTGGAAGAATTTGTTACAAGAGAAAAAAAGGCCTAAGAAAGAGCTCATTCCGATATCGGGAGAACAAGTTATGAAGGTACGAAGTAGGTACGATGGAAATGACAAAACAATTAAAATTAACAAACTATGCACTAAGTGCACTGTCGGTTGGGCACGGGGAGCGCCACTAGCAAGGCAAACTAGGTGCGGGGTGCACCAGAACAGCAGTAGGCTGGACATCTTTAACAGTCTTCAGTAAATGGACATAACTTTTTTGTCTGAACTCCGATTGAGGTGAATAAGGATGATTCGAAAAGCTATGAAGTAGATATAAAACTTTAATTTAATAATTTTTGAGATTTGAGGTCGGGATCAAGGTTGAAAATGAGCATCTTTAGAGCTTTTGTGTAATCGTAGGCAAACCGTGGTGTTTCTTCGGAATGTCGTGGTGCCAATCTGTGTTTAACTAGTATTTCTGAGTTCTAAACATTGGACTTTAGAAATATAGTCTAGAGTGATGTAGTTGAATTGGATGTGTCAATAGTATGCAATAGCGTTTCAGTTAGGCGTTTGGGTTAGACAAGTCGGGCATACGACGTACGGATGTAGAAATGCTAATTCAAATTTTAATAAACTTAAATAATGTTTTGATTCTTATGAAACATACATTATAAAACATGGAATAGAGTTAACGTAAACCATGAGTGAAGTATATATATGACTAGTTGGTATAATGTTCTTATGTGATATATAAGGCGTTCGAAGGGCGAATTAACTTAAAGTTGTAAGCAGCGCTTAAGGCAAGTTTCCTAACCTTTAAAAGATAATTGTTTTATGCAAGTTTCTAACTCTTATATAAAATTTATGTTATTTAAGTTTCCTAAGCTTACTCGAATTTTATTGAGCAAGTTTCCTATCTTGTGCAAATGTCTATATTTGTGCTAGTTTTCTGTATGATGTATAACTTATGTGCTATGCAAATGTTATATGATTCTTATATATATTATTTTGCTATGCAAGACATGTCTTTAAATGTTGGAATTTCATTTGTTATATGAAATTCATTCTATGATGTATGAAAAAGAGTTACGAGCCATTTGATTCGATTTAACTCATTTTTTGAACTATTCTGAATAGAATACTTGTTGTTGGAGAAATTATAGTTAATAATTCTAGTAAGTAGGAAAAGTTGTTTGTGCCAATCAAATATTTAGGAATATGATGGTGTTATTTTGCATTCCATGGAAGAATGTGTGTTATGAGCAAAATATTTATTTTATGTGTTAAGTATGCTAGATGAGCAGTCAGAGATAAGATTTCACTTTGTTCAATATGATAGTTGTTGATTGTAACGCCCAAGAATATCGGATTTTTATGACAATTAAATTTTTATTTGATTATGTGGATTAAATGAATTTAATTGGTTTCTTTGTGAGTAAGCTATGTGAAGGTCGTTCTATGACCTAGAATGTGCTAACGTGGTTAGTATTCTGGCTACGTGCTAGAAATAGTTGTTTGGAATTTCCAAGATGATAATAATTATTTTCTGAGAAATTTTCGTAAAAATACTATTCATCCGTTTCTGATCGGGGAATTATTTTGAAATTCTGGGAAACGCATAATAATAGAATATCATGATGAGTTGGAATATCTGATAATATTTCATTTATGCAAAATGCAGTTTTCGCCTGCGAACTTAAAACCTAAGGGTTGAGTATATTAATTTCTGAGGAGGAAACAATATGCGTAGAAGGAATGGCGTTAGGGTTAAGGCGAGTGTTATGCCTTTGGTGATACTAGTTATTATCTATGTATAATACGTTGAGTAAATACGAAGTACAATATGATTATTGTACGAGTAGTATACAGAGATGATACGTAAATTGTACCTATGTGATATGATTCGAATTATAGAATTAATCTAAGACTTAATGACTAATTCATTTGAGTTGGATTATTAATTAATCCAATCATTTAGATGACCAAGGCCCAATGTTAATTTAGTTAAGCCCAATACATTAAAACCGAACCGTGGGTCGAACCGGTGGGTCACCAAATGTGTAAAACCCATGGGATATCACAAAAAAGAGGTGAGTCGGCCACCTTGGTATGGAAGCCAAGCATAAAGCTTGGTCACCAAGTGTTTTACTTGGTGACCACACATGAATAGTAAGGAGGTGGTGTTTATTATCCAAATTGCCCTCCATTCTAGTTTTCTATAAATAAGAAGCTAGGTTGTTTCATTTAAGAGTTTTCAAATTTGCCAACCTAGATTATTTGAGAGAGAAAGAAAACTACAATTGCAAAACATACACTTGGAAGCTCTAACTTCTATTTTTCCAAAAGATTTCCTAAGAGTTCTTGAGGTAATACTTCTTGTTTCTCATCTCCATCTCTTTTAGATTTTCTTTCATTTTAGAGAATCATGAAGGGGTGGTATATGTCATGAGTGAGGTTTTGAAGATGACTTGCTATAGATTTAATCTCTATAAGTCATGAGATTATATAAATAATAAGGTTTAATATAATTTTGAATGATGAAAATATTGATAGTTGAGATCGATTATTGATAAACAATTGAGCTCCATCAATAGGTTAGTATATGCATCTTATTTGGTTAGGATGTAGATATGAAATCCATGGAGTATTCCATGTGATTTAGCTTAGAGAACATTAGAAACGAAGTTATGGCGAATTTTGCGGAAATAGACGTTAAACGTCGAAAACGTAGAAATTCTGGAATGGTAGTCGAAAGTTGCCATGAGACATGAAAACGTTAGATAGGGTAATTAAAAGTTGTGGGTTTGAGAATCGTCGGATTCCGACTTAGAACGAAGAAAACGAGCATTGAACGCTCATTAACGTTTACGAACGTATATAAAATGAACTCAATAGTGAATTATTAGTTAACGGATTTGAAAGTGTTGAATTCTTATATGAACATGTAGGGTATGTCATTTATGATGTGTAGGCTTTTGAACGGATGAAATCGGGCTTATAACGAAGAAGTTACGGCGCTGGGAAATTCACACAGGTTTTCAAAACTGCTGAGAATCTGGTACTGAGGTCTGGCGCCGCGGCGCCATACATAGTGTAAAAAGCCACGCCGCAGCGCCAGCTATGGCCAGAAAAAAATAAAAAGGTTTGGAGACTCGCGCCGCAGCGCGAGAGTTTGTTCATGGACTCACGCCGCATCGCCAAGTCCGAGCAAAACCTCTGGAGAGTGGCGCCGCATCGCCACTAGAATGCTTCTGATGTCGCGCCGCTGCGCGAGTTTATTGCTTTTGATAGTAACTTAGGTTTTGAACTTCAGTTATTTCGAGACCTACTTGGGTTGAGTTTATATACTCAAAGAAAGTTGGTACCTTATCAACGATGTTTGAGTCTGGTTAATAAACGTTAATATAGTGATACACCGGGATGAAGGGTAATAAGTCATGTTGACTTTAATAAAGATATTAAGTTAACACAGACATAGAAGAGAAAGAAGCTTGTAGGAACAATGTGAATAGTTGTTTGATAGCTAATTACAGTGTGCTATGTGAACATATCATGTAGATTCTGTAAAGGCTGTGGTCAGTCGAATAAGTTATTTGAAGACGCTGAAAGGCAAGTTTTCTTAACTCTTGTCTAACTTCTATGTTAGCCAAGTTTTTTGTGATTCGTTGAACTGAATTGCAAGATTTGTTTTAAAGAAAGGGTCGATGCCAGATTTTAACTGGGCTAGACTATTCGTAATATATAGATTGATTATCATACATATCATTCTATATAGAAATGTTAACGCTATCCTATGCCAAGTAATTGGTACGGATGTGAAGGTAAGGTTTATCTATGAACAAACAAAAGTATTTTTCATCGATTATACGATGGGAACGCGAGTTTCCCAAAAATATTAAACTTAAATATGTTTAATGAATGTAGTGTTGATCAACATAGAGTACTATAGGCTGATCACCTAGAAGTGCTCGTAAGTTATACGGATGAATGGCCTTAGTGCTGTGGACTCCTTTTCAAGTATGAAAACTGAAATTTACTGTTCATGGTCTATCAACCGGTTCAGAATTCCTAATCTATTCTATACTTTGGGAATTGATGTTATGAACTGTTAAAGTATTATTGATTCAGAATACTTCATAACTATTGTTCAGTTATGTTGGGATTGTTGTATAATTCATGAATGTGTTATTCCTGTTATCCTTGATTAAACTTGCTGAGCTGTCATGCTCACTTCTTGCTTGAATTATATAACTGCAGTTAAAGATGAACGTACTGTGAATGCCAAGAATGATAAGGACAAAGCTAAGATGGATGCTTAGGCATTGTGTAATAGTTTAGTAAGTTTGTATGTATTATACATTATGAACAATAAACGATGTAACCGGTTTATGAACCTAGGAAGGATTATACTTTGATTGTAATAAGAAGATAGTAATTACTTTCATTTTGTTGTATTTCAATGGAATGATTGTATGGATGTTAGTACAGTGGAGCACCATCTGCCGGGTTGGAAGATACCCGAATTTGGGGACGTCATATTGATGGTTATATGGAAGATTGTATCTAACTAATATCCGCACTTACGTGCAAACCTAAAAAGAAAATTTCTAAGAAATGGAATTGTTTAAGATGAAAATTTTCGTGGAAGAGCAATGATGGGAAAAAGTGAATTGATATTAGTAATTTCGACTAGTCAAATGTTATAGTGTTAAATAAGTTTAAGTTGGGAGTGAAGTCAAATGTTTTTTTAACTAATTGACATGTAGTAATTGAGTAGAACAACTCCTTTGTATAGGCAGAGGTTTAAGATAAATTAAGAATCGATCTAGCTCACTGTCGAGATAATGTAGATGAGACGGGAAACTAAATCATTAGTTCTTAGGTAGGGAGCCACTCAATTCACTATATTGAAAACTGTTGAACAATTGTGTTGTGTTATATATATATATGTTGAGAAGATGATTCTTCTGACATATGTATTTGTGCAGGATGAGTTGAGACCTAAAAGTGTTATAAGAAAGTGTTGTTCTTATTAAAATATGAGAAGATAGATGGTCCTAGGTCATTGTGATTGGATATATATGATATTAGTAGTATGTAGGTTCATAGTTAGATACATTGTTCTACCTTCATGGGTAGAAGAAGAGCCAAAGGTCCAGATGAAGTCTTTTAGTAGAAGAATTAGAGAATGTTTTCCCTTAAAAGGGAAATGTAGATGCTAAATGATAGGAATCTAATTTAATTCCTATTTATTTAAACTGCTTCATAACTGTTGTTCGGTTATTGAAGTTTTCAAAAAATGTTAAATTAAATCTTGATTTTGTTTTTTATTCAACTTCTATAACTTGTTGGGCAATTAAATGCTCACTCTTGCAAAACTCTTAAACTTTTGTAGGTAAAGCTAATGGACTTGAATAGTCAGAAGATATTAAGCAAAAAAATTGTTAAAAAAGAATACTTAAAGGATTACATATTGTAATGTAATAGTTTGTTGGAATTGTAATATTTTTATTATGTAATATTCATTAATATTATGATTTGGAGATGCAAAGGTATTAGAACATAGGATTAGCAATGATATTTTTTAATAATATACTATAATTACATTCATGTCTTTAAGATTAAGTTGAATAAGTATTACCGTGGAACACCAAACCTAGAATTGAAGGCAAACCTTGGGTTTGGGGGCTTTACAGTTGGTATTAGAGCAATATGTTTTAGCTCTAGGGTAAGACTAACTTAGGATATGACTTGAGAGAAATTAGTGAATATAGTAAAAAGATAAACTCAAATAGACTATTAAATGATGTATAAAATATGTCACACTCATTTTAAGTTCTCAGTACAATTATGCTTTCACATTGTTCTATGACTTGATGAGGATTGCGACTAATTCGAAACACCACTTTATACCAATGTTCTCTCTAGTCATAGCTACACTTTTATTTCCTAAAAGGAATTATGAAGCAAAAGGGTGAGCACAAATAACCCAGTAAAGAATATCATGACTTAAGATAATAAAATTATCAATAGCCTTTATCAGTAATAAATCATATATTTAGAATATATGGTAGATAATAAAAGTTTTCAACCATAATTGCAGCGGAATCAACAATCCATTAGAAGAGTTAAGTATAACATAATGTCTACTATCTTCTCTAAATTAAAAGTTCATCATCAATATTTTATTCCTGTAACACCAACCAACAGTTCTTCGTTGTACCAAAGACAAAGAGAACTTTTACCACATGTCTTTACCTGAAACACCAAATATCATGGTTATACCAATTCACAGTTCATGTTTATAATTTTGCCAATAAATTTATCTTTGCACTCCAGGCCAAAGATATTCAATTGTAACAACAATAGTCATGTCAATTAACACTCCATCTTTGCACTACGACCAAAGACATACAACTATATAGTCAATAATCAACAATCCATCTTTGTACTACGGGCCAAATATGTACAACTGTAAAACCAATAATCAACAGTCCATCTTTGCACTACGAGCCAAAGACATACAACTGTAAAACCAATAATAAACAATCCAAAAAATTGATTAGAATTCTTGATAGAATATAAAGTTCAAGTAATGTAAATTTTCTAACTCAAAAATAATAAATTAAAACTGAATAAAAAGATTTAGATCAAGATATTAAATGAAGCACAAACTATTAAGGACATTCTAATCATTTCAGGACTTTTCACCATTTAATGATAAGCTGAAGAAACAAAAAATAATATCTTACCATAATATGGAGTACGAAAGAAAATGATATCCCTTTACCATAAAAATGATACCCCTTACCTTAGTATGTGACTTAATTATGGTTTTTGTGAAATTGATCAACTTAAACAATGCTTGCCTTCTTTATCCCCAATTAGAGTAACCTTACACTCAACAGAAATACTCACAATATTGTTGTAATTTTTTTTTATATTTTTAGTGTAATGATGGTGTGTTTTGTTTCTCATCGAAGCAATCTATTTATACGGAAAATTGAGGAAACAACTAGCACGCAGGCTTTGACAAAATTACCAAATGAGGTATATAATAATGTTGATGGGGGAATTTCTAGTCCCACAGAGAAAATTAAACCAGTTTGTACACGTTTTAACCAAATTTATTCAATAATAGAGTTGTGGTCCATACTACTTTATGAAAAGTAAAGTGTCGGAAAGTCCTGCCAAACTTACTTTTGTAAAAAGAAAATAATTGAACAAATATTTGCATATCATACTTATCTTTAAACAAAACACTTTTCAATCTTTGAACCATTATTCACAATTATTAACGTAGACTCTTAATACTTTCAACAAGTAAGAATCAATTATCAGAGATATTGATGAATTCTTATGTAAGAATCAATTATCAGAGATATTGTGCAATACCGTGTGCTATTGTGCAACCACGAATATTACTGTACTTTTATCACCGGGTATTTCAACAATTAACGGTAAACATTTTGTTATTATTTTTTTATATAAAGGTTGTTTCCCTGACAAAAAGAATATTCCCCGACCAAACGAATATTTTATGACAACTTGTATACTTTACAAAATTTGCACATATTGTGACACCCCCAAATTCGGGTACTTCAATTCCACGGGATTTGATATTCACTATACAAATATCATCTATCTATCTACCCATAATAAATGCAAGCCATGCAAAAGATAGAATAAAAATCTTCCCCTTAAGGGTTACAACATCCAAATAATAATAATACAATCCCAGGTTAAACTAACCTTAAACATCTGTGCGGAATCATAAACAAATAAGTCTTAACAACATCATTAAATCAAGTCTTAAACAAAATACATCATCAAATAAACAATAAGTCTTCATCACTTGCTAACTTTGCCCTTGCCTTTACTAGTGAAAGGTTCATCAGTTCTTTAGTTCTTAACTGCAATGTTATTATTAAGCAAGAGTGAGCACTATTGCCCACAAGTATAATAATGAAATAATAGTATAATAACATACGAGTAAATCAAAGACATCTGAATAAAAGCTCAACTTTTGAATCAAGAATAAATAACAAGAATCAAAAGAATTCTGAGGGTCATAAGACCTTGAACGATGTCCTAGGTTATCAAGGGTTATACTTGAAACCTTTAACAATCATAAGACTATGGACTTTTCTACTCGTACTTAGGGGGATCAGCCCTTAGTACCATACTGTGCACAATATCTTAACGTTAACACATAAGTAAATCCCTTTACAGGGTTGTTCATCTCAGTTTGACATTCGAATCCGCACTAAAGGAAGTTTGGTTTGGATAATTCAATAAGGGTTCTGAAATTTAGAACGTTCATCAACTAAGGACTAGTTGAATCAATAAAGTTCACTAGTCTAATAAGGTTCAACAATAATGATATTCAATTCGAATAATAATCTCAAGAAGTATACAATAAAACAATTATTGTATAACTGAATCGTGCTTTGAAAAGATAATAAATCTTTAATATAACATTTGAACTTGAATAATAGTAATGATAATTTACTCGAGGTAAATAATAATCTTGAACAATAATGACAAGTAGGGTTAGAAAACTTGTCTCGTGCGTAGGCTAAACGATTACTACTTCCGTTCACCACAAATCCTACACACATACCTTATGTATTCACGACAGTCATTAGTTACATTTTCACTTAATTATTTAATATAAACTCCACTTTATTTAACAAATTATTACCCTTCTAATTTAATTACTTAAATAAATTAGAATATTTTCATTCTCTTACTATTATTACACTCGAATAAATTATTTCATAATAATTTTCATCGAATATTTATTTTATTCAATAAATATCTCAATTAAAATATTTACTTTATTTTATAAATATTTTAATAATAATTTTCATCGAATATTTATTTTATTCCATAAATATCTCAATTAAAATATTTAATTTATTTTATAAATATTTTAATAATAATTTTCATCGAATATTTATTTTATTCCATAATATCTAAATTAAAATATTTAATTTATTTTATAAATATTTTAATAATAATTTTCATCGAATATTTATTTTATTCCATAAATATCTCAATTAAAATATTTAATTTATTTTATAAATATTTTAATAATAATTTTCATCAAATAATTATTTTTATTTTTATTTTATTTTTTTGACCTTCGGGGCGGGATAATTTAGTTTGGTAACGCCTGCCGGGGGCGGGGTTACCCAGGCTCATTTTCTGCAGTTTCTGCAGTTCTGCAGTTCGCGAACATAATAAGGCCAAAAATCAATTACAGGTAAAATTATACATGAATATGGCCATAACTTCCAATTAGTTATTTTTACACGAATTTAGACTTACCCAATTATTGTAATACATATATAATCATTACTTAACCCATCTAGCATGATTTTTAACAAGTTATAACACATAATTTGCAAAATCAACACATTTACTTCCACTGTTCTTGAAGGTTTTGAAAATAAAACATGAAAATTGTCAGTACGGATTCGTTATAACACCGAATCTGTTTATTTAAACTTGGTCTCTTCGTATCAACATGTATAATAATATACGAGTGTAAAATTTAGGGATAATATACGATCAATACATAAAATATCACGTATAAGGCCATAAGGCCAAAACCCATACTCTGTAATTTTGTAGAAATCATATACGATGTAATATTATGAAACTGATGATATGGAATCATGCAATATATATATATATATATATATATATATATATGTATATATATATATATATATATAATACGATTTGATTCATCTTAACCCATAAATAACTCATAAATATTACTCCTTTATCAATCATAGAGGCTTTACAGAAACTTTGAAAGCCATTTTCTTATAAAAACTTAATGACGTAAAATAGAATTTGGGAAGGAGAATTACCTAGAGTATAATTAATGGAAGAGGAATTCCTTCTTAGATGAATCTCATAATCCTCTTAACAACTCTGACTTCTCAACTCTTTCTCTGTATTTCTCTCTGTTATGTTTTCTAGACTTAGGCAAATAATGAAGAAGAAATAAAAGAATACGTAAACTAAATAATGAACAACTGACGCGTTGGTGGTCAGTTACCCAGTCATGGGTTAACTGGCCCCAACTCCCTTTAGTGCCATGTTTGCCTAGCTAAAATATGTTTCAAAAACCATTTAATTTAATAAAACTTTATCACATAGTTAATTCATGTCACACCCACTTGGACAATAATCAAATATCTTATTTAATATAATGAAAATATAATAACTTCTTATAAATTAACATAGTTATATATTTAATTTTCTCATTAATTAATAATGTCAAATTATTAACTCTCTAATTAATAATTAATTTAATTAAAATAACATCATGCTTAATTAAATATTTCATATAATTCAATAAACTCAATTAATTACATACTTCAATAATAATTATTCTCCACATTAATTTAATAAATGTAACACATATTATTAAATTAATCTACCACAATTGCATCAAATAATTATTTAATCCAATAATTAAATCATCCAAAATATTTATTTAATTCAATTAATATTAAAATTAAATTACAAAAATCTCGTTTGTCACATCTTTCCCCCTTAAAAGGATTCTGTCCCCAGAATCACGACTCAATAAATTTAATCTGTTACATCCTCCCCCCTTACAAAGATTCTGTCCCCAGAATCGCTTACACATAAATTATGTAAATAAATTAGGGTAATTATTCATCATATTCTCTTCGAGTTCTCACGTAGCTTCTTCAGCGTTTTGGTTCCTCCAAATTACCTTAACAGAAGATATTACTTTACTTCTGAGAACTTGTTCTTTTCTGTCGACAATTTGAACATGGATTTCTTCGTAAGATAAGTCTTTGTCGAAATGTAGGGGTTTATATTCAATCATGTGCTTGTAATCGTGTTTGTAGGGTTGTAGGACTAAGACATGTAAAATGTTGTGAACATTCTCGAGTGCTGGAGGTAAGGCTACCTCGTACGCGACTTCACCGATTCTTCTCAGTACTTCAAAGGGTCCAATGAATCTTGGGCTCAATCTTCCTTTCTTTCCGAACCTGATCTTTCTCCCTTCCAGGGAGAGACCTTCAAGAAAACGTAACTACCTGATTCAAACTCGATATTCTTACAATGTGGGTCAGCGTATTTCTTCTGTCGATCTTGAGCCGCTACCAGTCGTGCTCGGATCACTTTGACTATTTCTGCTGTCTGTTGTACCAATTCTGGCCCTAGCAATTGTCTCTCACCAACTTCATCCCAATAAAGCGGAGTTCTGTACTTTTTGCCGTATAACGCTTTGTAAGGCAGCATACCAATACTAGTGTGGTAACTGTTGTTGTAGCCGAACTCTACTAACGGTAGGTGATCATCCCAATTTCCTTTAAAATCCATCACACAGGCTCTTAACATATCTTCTAATGTTTGAATCGTTCTCTCACTCTGCCCGTCTGTTTGAGGGTGGTAAGCTGTACTCATTCGCAATTGCGTACCCATGCATTCCTTTAAACGTTTCCAGAAGTTCGATGTAAAACGCAGATCTCTATCAGAAACAATTGACACCGGCACTCCGTGTCTCGAAATGATTTCTTTTACGTATAACCTCACCAACTAATCTAAGTTGAATCTGATTTTGATCGGAAGGAAGTATGCGGATTTCGTCAGTCGGTCAACGATAACCCATACTGCATCGTAGCCTTTCTGAGTCGTCGGAAGGCCAACCACGAAGTCCATTGTAATATGTTCCCATTTCCATTCTGGGATCTCTAACGGTTGTAGCAATCCACTCGGTCTTTGATGTTCCGCTTTCAATTTCTGATAGGTCAGACATTTGGCAACACATTTTGCAACATCACGTTTTAAATTCGGCCACCAGAAATGTTGGCTAAGATCTTGGTACATCTTGGTACTACCAGGGTGAATCGAATATCGTGAACTATGAGTCTCGCTCAAAATATCTTCCTTAATCTCTTGTACTGGCGGTACCCAAATTTTACTCTCAAATCTCAGTATTCCTTCCTTATCCATCTTAACTCTCAATTCAGTTTCTTCAGATATCTTCTTTGTCACCTTTTTGCATTCATCATCCTGAAGTTGAGCCTCTTTAACTTTATCTAGTAGAGTTGTACCAGATTGCATCTGAAATAGCTTCTCATCAATCTCCATTGGATACTTCACTTCCAATTCCAATTTTTCCATTTCCACAATTAGCTCATCCTGAACAGTCAACATCATCAATTTCTCACGACCCTTTCTACTTAAGGCGTCGGCAACCACATTTGCCTTACCCGGATGGTATAAAATCTCGCAGTCGTAGTCCTTAATTAACTCCAACTACCTTCTTTGACGCATATTCAAGTCCTTCTGCGTGAAAATAAATTTCAGACTCTTGTGGTCCGTATATATTTCACACTTCTCCCCGTAGAGATAGTGCCTCCAAATTTTCAAAGCAAAAACAACTGCAGCTAACTCCAAGTCGTGGGTCGGATATCCCTTCTCGTAATCCTGCAATTGTCGTGATGCATACGCAATGACTTTGTCGTTTTGCATTAGCACACAACCAAGTCCTTTATGCGATGCATCACTATAAACAACAAAATTTCCTACATCATCCGGAAGAGATAACACAGGTGCCGTACTCAACCTCCTCTTCAATTCTTGAAAACTTTCCTCACACTTATCCGTCCAAACAAATTTCATAGCTTTTCGAGTTAAATTAGTTAGCGGAGTTACGATCTTGGAAAAATCTTGAATGAATCTTCTATAATACCCTGCCAATCCAAGAAAACTCCGTACTTTCGATGGCGTCCCCGGCTGATCCCAGTTGATCACGGCTTCGACTTTGGATGGATCTACCGAAATTTCATTTTTATCGATCAGGTGCCCAAGAAATTGTACTCGTTCAATCCAAAATTCGCAATTTGAAAACTTGGCATATAACTTTTCCCTTCTCAATACTTCCAATGTTAATCTCAAATGCTCTTCATGTTCTTCCTTGGTTTTCAAATAGACCAAAATGTCATCTATAAATATAACTACGAACTTGTCCAAAAACGGCTTGAACACACCATTCATTAGTACCATAAATGCTGCAGGAGCAATTATAAGACCAAACGACATTACTAAAAATTCGTAGTGACCATATCACGTTCTAAACGCTGTCTTTGGTACATACTCTGGCCTCACCTTTAGTTGATGATAACCGCTTCTCAATTCTATCTTGGAAAAATATCTCGCTCCCTTCAATTGATCAAACATGCCGTTAATCCTCGGTAATGGATATCTGTTCTTAATCGTGATCTTATTCAGTTCTCTATAGTTAATGCAGAGCCGCATAGATCCGTCCTTTTTTTCACAAACAACACCGGCGCTCCCCACGGCGATACGCTCGGTTGAATGTACTTCTTGCCCAATAATTCTTGTAATTATACCATTAGTTCTTTCATCTCTATTGTGCCATTTGGTATGGTGCCTTCGATATTAGAGCGGTTCTGGACGCCAGATCGATCACAAAATCTACCTCTCTATCTGGTGAAAGTCCTGGCAAATCGTCTGGAAATACGTTGACGAAGTCCTTCACAATCGGTATTTCTTCTACCTTCAGATTCTCTTTTCGACTGTCGACTATGTAAGCTAAGTATCCTAGCCTACATCATCGTCAGACAACTCGCTTGTCTAGGTGACTTGCTACCATAAAATATAACCTTTGACAGAGTAATAAGGTTAATATGCTTCTTTTGGAAATCAATTACAGCCCCGTAATTGAATAACCAATCCATTCCCAAAATAACGTCAAATTCCCCAAGTCGAATAGGGATAAGATCTACATTCATGATATTACCCTTAATATCCACTCTACAGTTCTTATGTACGTACTTAACAGGGATTATTTCTCTATTCGCAATTTCTATGTTCATGGGGTAATCCAATTCATCCTTAGGTAAATCTAAATTCTTGGAAAAGTTATCGGATATAAAGGAACAAGTAGCATCCGAATCAAATAAAACATAAGCATTAATTTTATTGATCGGAATGATACCTGACACCACATCACGGGATTGAACTGCATCTTGCACCGTCATGTTGAAAGTCCGGTCGGTCGGTCGGTTTGTTGCGGTTGGTCCGGTGATGGTTAAGGCATTTCCACTGTTGTTTCCCCGATTTTCTCCTGATCCTGACCCTCCCGATCCCTTCTTGGGATAGTCTCTTGCCAGATCGTCCTTCAAACCACAAGTAAAACAAGAACCCTTCTTTGGGTTTGGACAGTTTGGTGCTATATGGCCTTCCTGACCACAATTGTAGCACACTCTTTTTCCTTTCATACAAACTCCTAGATGGGATTTCCCGCAAGTTGGGAATGCTTCGATTCTTTTCTTTTGATTACCTTGCTGATTTCCTGATGATGAGCTGTCGTTCTACCTTTTCTTCTGATTGAAATTTCCACCTCTTGTGCCACTTCCACTGGCCTTGTTATTAGTTTCACCTTTATTCTTCTTCTTCTTTTTTTGATATTGATTATACTTGGTCACCGTATCGCTTCCTCCTTCAGCGAGGATGGCCTTTTCCAGTACTCCGACAAATGTGTTTAGCTGAAACATTGATACCTTGCTATACACCCAAGGCTTTAGTCCTTGTTCGAATCTTCTGGCTTTTCTCTCGTCAGTGTGTACTTGGTAGAAGACGAACCTTGCCAACTCGTTGAATTTAGCCTCGTAGTCAGGTACACTTATGTTTCCCAGCTTCAGTTCCAGAAATTGAACCTCCATCTGATTCTGTGAACTAGTTGGGAAATACATTTCGAAAAACATCTCTTTAAATCTTTCCCACGTAATCACGCCTTCACCTCCTCGCACTTTGTTCGCTTGCCACCAGTAGCTAGCCTCAGACTTCAACATAAACGTTGCAAAAGCGGTCTTCTGGTCTTCTCTAACCCTAGCAATGTCAAAAACCTTCTCCATTTCCATAACCCACGTTTGAGCCTCGATTGGGTTCATAGAACCTTTGAACTCTGGCAGTCCCATCACCTTGAAGTCCTTAAACATTATGTTTGGTGGATCTTGAGGTTGGTTATTCATGGCTCCAGTCAGTAAGTTAACCAACTGCTGCACGGGATTAGCGTTGGAATTATTGTTATTATTGGTTGACTCTTCCTGAGCCTGTTGATGTTGTTGTCTTCTCCTTGGCGGCATTTTTCTGTTCAATAAACGCTTTATTAGAACTTTATTTATTTCTCTAAATAGTTAAGGCATTATTTAACAATTTAACATACTCATTTAACACATCATCTCAAACAACTTGATATATTTTCATTTAAATCAAAAGTTTTAACATTAAACGATAGCATAACTGCTATTTACATCAACTATCCTGGAATAAAGAATCCACATGATTTAAAACATTCAAATATTCTTTCGTTCATAAACACATCAGAATTTACATCTAAAACTAATTAAGTTCTTCACATAATTAAATAAATCATATCACTGTCGATCAAGGTACTGATTAGCCTTGCTACGCTCCTCTTCTAAGATGCGATGCATCGTCCTGCGATCCATCATGTACAATGGTAGCCTTCGAACTGGATTGGGTACCTCAAAACTCGATCTTGGGTCTCATTCATTGCCTTGTTAAGTGTAGAGTATGTTTCCCCAATCTTCGCTTTCTTTGCACGACTATCATCCTCTGCACGATCAGCTTGACGCGATTCTCTTACCCAACCTTCCTTTGTTATGTTCAGCCTTTTGGAGGTTTCCTTCAGTTCCTTCTTCAGTTTCTCTATCTCCTCGGTCTTATCTTCAGTTTGACCCTTCTCATGGACCAAATCCCATTCTACATTTGCCAGTCGAGAGTGAAGAGTCAAAATCTCCCTCTCCTTCTGCTCTAGAGTAATATGCTGTTAGAGTTTATGCCCTAGAGGCCAATTATTTGATATAATTGTTTAACGTTTTGATATTATATTTGATTGAATAAATACATGATTTTATTATGGTTTTATTTACTGCGTAATATAATTGTTAACATAATAAAATTCCTTAGAATAGTGATACAAATTATATAGTTTCAAGTATGTGACTTGAACATGAGATTATATATTACCATTAGTATCAGTGTTCTTAAATGTCCCTAGTCGAGTATCATTGTTGATGGGACAACAATGATGCATTGAGACTAGTATGTGGATTGACTGATGACCAAATCTCATTGGTCATAAATATATGAGATATTAAGTCAATGCATAGGTACATGTTAGAGAACGATGTACTGGACAGACCCACCATGAGAATTCTATATGGAGCATTATGCGAAGTGTCATTAGCAATTCTCATAGTGACAATGATGTAATGGTCCTCCGACCTGAAATCGCTATATTACTACACGAGAATTTATGTACTTTGATATCATCAAATGTCACCTTTAATCGGGTGGACTATAAAGGTGATTATTGGGTTCATCATTAATCATGTGAGAAATATGAGTGATCTAGATGGAATTTAACCATCCTATATATTATGGGTGATATCCATAGGCCTCTTGATTGAGTATGACTATGAAATGCATGGCCATGCTCAAATAGTGATTTGTTTCATATAGTCTACTCATTGATCAAGAAAACTCAGATTAAATTATGAAGAGTATGACACATTCCATGACTCGAGTTTAATCTAGGATATTAAGGTTAAAAGGATTAAATTGCATTGAAACATTGGTCACAAAAGGTTGCATCGAATCATCGATCTTATTATTACTTGGGTAGCAGTGATGCATTACTAGATGCCGCTCACTGTTTATAATTTTATAATATGATTTTAAAATTATTGCCAACGTAATAATAACCTATAGGGTCACACACATAGAACGTTATTAAAAGGGAATTAATTTAAAGGATTTAAATATATCAATATGATTGATAGTATTTAAATTACGAATTTAAATTAACAGGATAATTTATATATATAGGTATATTAATTAAGTAAGACTTAATTAAGATATATATATATATATATATATATATATATATATATAAATTCGGATTTTACAAATTAGGGTTTTGAATAGTGGTTTTTATTTTGCTATATATATGATATGTAGCCTCCACTTTGGATGATTATCTCATTTCATAACCAAACCCTAGCCGCTCTTGAGAGAGAAGCTAGAGAGAAAAGTTCTGAAAATCCATCCTTGGTGGCTAGTACCATACTCCCTTTTCTGCAGATCGTAGGACCATTCGTGCAGAGCGTTCGTGTGGATACCGTAGAGACGCAGTCCGCTTGAATTGCGTTGGAGATTCGACCGGATCGGTTCTAGCAAATTTAATCGGTAAAATTTCTACCCTCTGAATTAATTGATTTTCGCATGGATCCTGTTTTAGGGTTTCGGAAATTGCTTTAAAATTTTAATTTCCGCTTTGCGTTTCTGTGCCGAAGCCCTACATATGCTGGATAACCACTCGCTCAGTCAAATCCTGGACCTCGTCTCATAACTACACATTACGGTTGTATAACGTGGCATACATCTCAGCATCAACGATGTACCGTGGTAACTCCTCTTCTTCTTCTTCCTCTTCCTCAACAAATTCCTCCTCAGGATCCTCCTCAGGATCAGTCTCGGGCTCATGCTCCTGACCAACAACGGTGATCAATGGAGATGACTCCCTCTGTACCAGTTGTTCCCTAACGACATGAATGTCTCGGAGCTCCTCCTCTGTCGGTACTATAGGTACACGGGGTTCCTCCTCATTAGGTACTATAAGTACTCGGGGTTCTTCCTCCCCAGCTTGACTAGCTTCTCCAACATTCGACATCCTGACAATAAAATTTTAAGTTTTAGTTACTAAGTCATATCATCTAACGCATACTTTAACACATAAACACATAAGGTCTTTTATTATCTTTAATGAATTACATAAATTCATTTCTTATAACTTGATAAGAGTTTTCCATCACTATCTTTTTTCTATAAGGCTACTACCTAAGGATGTTCCCCCACATAAGGTTCATAACCTACAGCTTTGATACCAACTTGTGACACCCCCAAATCCGGGTACTTCAATTCCACGGGATTTGGTGTTCACTGTACAAATATCATCTATCTATCTACCCATAATAAATGCAAGCCATGCAATAGATAAAATAAAAATCTTCCCCTTAAGGGTTACAACATCCGAATAATAATAATAATACAATCCCAGGTTAAACCAACCTTAAACATATGTGCGGAATCATAAACAAATAAGTCTTAACAACATCATTAAATCAAGTCTTAAACAAAATACATCATCAAATAAACAACAACTCTTCATCACTTGCTAACTTTGCCATTGTCTTTACTAGTGGAAGGTTCATCAGTTCTTTCGTTCTTAACTGTAATGTTATTATTAAGCAAGAGTGAGCATTATTGCCCACAAGTACAATAAAGAAATAACAGTATAATAATATGCGAGTAAATCAAAGACATCTGAATAAAAGCTCAACTTTTGAATCTAGAATGAATAACAAGAATCAAAAGAATTCTGAGGGTCATAAGACCTTGAACGATGTCCTAGGTTATCAAGGGTTATACTTGAAACCTTTAACATTCATAAGACTATGGACCTTTCTACTCGTACTTAGAGGGATCAGCCGTTAGTACCATACTGTGCACAATATCTTAACGCTAACGCATAAGTAAATCCCTTTTCAGGGTTGTTCATCTCAGCTTGACATTCGAATCCGCACCAAAGGAAGTTTGGTTTGGATAATTCAATAAGGGTTCTAAAATTTTGAACGTTCATCAACTAAGGAATAGTTGAATCAATAAAGTTCACTAGTATAATAAGGTTCAACAATAATGATATTCAATTCAAATAATAATCTCAAGAAGTATATAATAGAACAATTATTGTATAACTGAATCATGCTTTAAAAAGATAATAAATCTTTAATATAACATTTGAACTTGAATAATAGTAATGATAATTTACTCGAGGTAAATAATAAAATTGAACAATAATGACAAGTAGGGTTAGGAAACTTGCCTCGTGCGTAGGCTAAACGATTACTACTTCTGTTCACCACAAATCCTACACACATACCATATGTATTCATGACATTCATTAGTTATATTTTCACTTAATTATTTAATATAAACTCCACTTTATTTAACAAATCATTACCCTTCTAATTTAATTACTTAATTAAATTAGAATATTTTCATTCTCTTACTATTATTACACTCGGATAAATTATTTCATAATAATTTTCATCGAATATTTATTTTATTCAATAAATATCTCAATTAAAATATTTACTTTATTTTATAAATATTTTAATAATAATTTTCATCGAATTTTTATTTTATTCCATAAATATCTAAATTAAAATATTTAATTTAATTTATAAATATTTTAATAATAATTTTTATCAAATATTTATTTTATTCCATAAAATCTCAATTAAAATATTTAATTTATTTTATAAATATTTTAATAATAATTTTCATCGAATATTTATTTTATTCCATAAATATCTCAATTAAAATATTTAATTTATTTTATAAATATTTTAATAATAATTTTCATCAAATATTTATTTTTATTTTTATTTTATTTTTTTGACCGTCGGGGCGGGATAATTTAGTTTGGTAACGCCTGCCGAGGGCGGGGTTACCCAGGCTCATTTTCTGCAGTTTCTGCAGTTCTGCAGTTCGCGAACATAATAAGGCCAAAAATCAATTACAGATAAAATTATACATGAATATGGCCATAACTTCCAATTAGTTATTTTTACACGAATTTAGACTTACCCAATTATTGTAATACATATATAATCATTACTTAACCCATCTAGCATGTTTTTTAACAAGTTACAACACATAATTTGCAAAATCAACACATTTACTTTCACTGTTCTTAATGTTCTTGATGTTCTTGAAAGTTTTGAAAATAAAACATGAAAATTGTCACTACGGATTCGTTATAACACCGAATCCGTTTATTTAAACTTTGGTCTCTTCGTATCAACATGCATAATAATATACGAATGTAAAATTTAGGAATAATATACGATCAATACATAAAATATCACGTATAAGGCCATAAAGCCAAAACCCATACTCTGTAATTTTGTAGAAATCATATACGATGTAATATTATGAAACTGATGATATGGAATCATGCAATATATATATATATATCAGTCAGGATCAAGAGCACTCTCCTTAAATAGCACTCCGTCTTAAATAGCACTCTGTGATCAAAACGACGTAGTTTTTGGAGGACGCGGTGGCATTTTTGTAAATACAATGCCACCGCGTATTTACAAAAATGCCACCGCGTCCTCCAAAAACTACGTCGTTTTGATCACAGAGTGCTATTTAAGGCGGAGTGCTATTTAAGGAGAGTGCTCTTGATCCTCTCTGATATATATATATATATATATATATATATATAATACGATTTGATTCATCTTAACCTATAAATAACTCATAAAAATTACTCCTTTCTCAATCACAGAGGCTTTACAGAAACTTTGAAAGCCATTTTCTTATAAAAACTTAATGACGTAAAATAGAATTTGGGAAGGAGAATTACCCAGAGTATAATTAATGGAAGATGAATTCCTTCTCAGATGACTCTCATAATCCTCTTAACAACTCTGACTTCTCAACTCTTTCTCTGTATTTCTCTCTGTTATGTTTTCTAGACTTAGGCAAATAATGAAGAAGAAATAAAAGAATACGTAAACTAAATAATGAACAACTGACACGTTGGTGGTCAGTTACCCAGTCATGGGTTAACTGGTCCCAACTCCCTTTAGTGTCATGTTTGCCTAGCTAGAATAGGTTTCAAAAACCATTTAATTTAATAAAAACTTTATCACATAGTTAATTCATGTCACACTCACTTGCACAATAATCAAATATCTTTTTTAATATAAATAAAATATAATAACTTCTCATTAATTCACATAGTCATATATTTACTTTTCTCATTAATTAATAATGTCAAATTATTAACTCTCTAATTAATAATTAATTTAATTAAAATACAACGATCCAACGGTCAGATTAAGAATTATAACTCACGCAATAGAGCTTAAGAAAATTGATTTTTTGGACTATGAGTCCTTCATACCAGTTTCATTCAAACAGTCACCACGAACAAACCACAAGAAATTTTTGAGTAATTCTTGATTCTATGTTTAGCTTACTTCCAAGGATTTCGTTTGATATAAGTCTCATCTCCTAACTCATTATACATAAAGATTTATGGATTTTACAAAAACATAGTAGCGAACTAAGTTTTCTAAAATTTTCAGATTTCGTTTTTCATTTGATTTCTTGATTTCTCTCATGTGATTTATGTTTATGCAAGTTTAAATCATCCAATACATACATAAATATGTTCTCTTTACATAAAATCCATAAATATTAAATCTAAGAATAAATCAAAGATTTTTAAACATACATTTTCTTAATTTATTCTTCACTTATTCTTTCTCCTTCTTCTATTTTTCTCCCTCCCTCTCCTCTTCGAAGGAGTGGAGGAAGTCTCCTCCATTATTTTCTCTTTCTCTTTCTTTTCCTTTCTCTTTCTTTCTTTTTCCTTTCTCTTTTCCTCTTTTTTTTCTTCCTTTCTTTTATTTTCATTTCCCACCATTTCCCACTTTCTCTCTCTTCTCTATTATCAGCCCCTCATTTCTCATCAGACGCCACCTGGCTACCTTCTAGAAGAATTTTATTTCACTTTCCTTTTTATTTGCTCATTTATCCGATTAATTTTTCATTTAACCGTTTATCAATTTAACTTTTTACAGCTTTAGAATAATAATCATAAATTTAATTAGACTTTTATTTCATAAAAATTGGGATCTTACAATTGCACTATCGATAATATATATATATATATATATATATATATATATATATATATATATATATATATATATATATATATATATACGGTCAGGATCAAGAGCTTTCTCCTTAAATAGAATTCCGTCTTAAATAGCATTCTTTTATCAAAATGACATAGTTTTGGAGGGACGCGGTGGCATTTTTGTAAATACGTGGTGGCATTGTATTTACAAAAATGTCATCGCGTCCCTCCAAAACTACGTCGTTTTGATAAAAGAATGCTATTTAAGGCGGAATGCTATTTAAAGAGAATGCTCTTGATCCTTGCCGTATATATATATATATATATATGGTGAGAAGGTGATTCCTTTCTCATATGTATATTTAATAGTCAGAGAATATTAAGATTAGATGTGAATTCTTAAAACTCATACTTATGGTAAGTTTATGACTCATGATCGTATGATATGTTTTGAGCCCCTAAGCGTATGTATAGTCTTTGATTTGTTCATGGGCTACGTATTGCTAGGACAAGTTTCTAAACTTATATTATTGTGACAAGTTCCTGAACTCAGAACGTGTGGTAAGTTTGTGGAACTATAATGAGATATAGAAAGGTTGTGGATTGAGAACTGAGAATTCTCGATATGATGAGCATTGGTGATGTTACAAATAGATAGACTTATTAAATAGTGGAGCAATGGAGAAATATAGATATTCCAAATCTTCTAGCTATGCTAGATTTCGAAATTTATTGACTTCGTGCTAATATTTGCACTTTTATGTCTCCGAAGGATATTGGATCAAATTATTGAACCAATGAGTTTTAAAAGTTTTATTATTTATATGTGTATGCTAATTGTTTTGGCTAAGACAAAAATGATTAGAAAATATGAAAATGTATTTTACATAGTCAGATGATTAAACATGGTGTACATATGACAGATGATGGAGTCATCAATGCAGTCTAACCTAGTATTGGATATGATGATAGAATCGTCAACCCACTATGATATTTTGTAGTATGACAAAGTTATAAAATGACAGAATTCTCAACGTACTGTCAAGACGGTGTTGTATCATGACGTCATAACACTACAACAAAAAGAGTTATTTTCGACGGAATATTCCATCGGGACTAAGGATATTCCGTCGAGCCAATCCTAAGTCCAACGGAATCATCAATTAGAAATTCAGTCAGATATAGGCGCGTCGAAATTAAGTTCGTCGATTTTTCGGTCGGAGATAACTAACTTTGATGAAAATATTTTCGACCTAATATTTAGTCGACATTAAGTTAGCCTCGACTGAATCTAGTCCGTAGGGAATAAGTTGGTCGATCTTAGCCCGCCACGTGCAAAATAGGTAATCGTGTAGGAGTCTTAAGGCCGATGGAATTCCATCGAGGATATCCCTATTTCGTCGAGGAATTTTTTTTATATTTTTTTTCCGTAATATCCAAGGTAATAACCCACATTTTTGTACCTGTAAACCTTTTTTTCCCAACAACACATACAACAACATGAATATGAATTACCAAGGCTAACAAAACTACAATAAGTCATGCCATTAAGCTAAACTAAACTAAATATGTCAAACATCAACAAAACTAAAGTAATGACAAGGTTTAAGCTATAATACGTCAAACAACAACTAAACTAAAAAAATTTACATCCCATTAAGCTAATTTAAAGTAAATATATAATAATCATCTACAAAACTAAGTCATATGCCAGTAGTACTACCCCCGGTGTGATGAGGATCATCGCGGGGAGTCGACGCTGCTGCTCTAGTGTATGAAAATCGTCGACGTGATCGATGTCGCCAGTTCGTTCGGGATCGTCTCCATGTTGATATAATATAATGTAACTCATTAGTCCATATGATACAATTAAAGATAATTAAATGAAAATTAAATAACATGCAGAATACTTGAATTTAAATCGAATAGTATACCTGAGAAGTCAAGGGATGACTTAGCAACGACCCAAAAGTGTCCATGAGTAAGGTAACCACCATCTAAACCACCTCGTCGTGTATCGCGACGAACTACTCCGGAGGGTGAAAGTAGTATGCACACAAGCCAATCATGTTTGATGATAAAGCATATACTTTGTAACAATCTTATTCATTTATTAATAAAAAAATATTAATTTATTAAAGGCTTTTAATTATCTTCATGATGCTGCTTTATAATATGTGATAAACTCATAGTTTTAACAATGCTTTTAGAATAATGATGAAGATCATTCTAATTAGATCTAAATTCTTAGAAAACTTAAAACTAAAATAGTTTCCAATCGTTGGATTTCTTAATTGGGGACTAGTTAATCCGGATAGATTGGTACATACGTTGCTTGCTCATTGGATGAGGATAATTGATCTCATAATCATTTGTGTGAAGACACTAAAGTTGGTATGTAAGTGTTTATTAAAGAATAAGTTCAATGAACGTGACTCGCTAAAAATACCTAATGGAGTTTTATTTGTCTGTCAATAGGAATTTCTGTAGTGATATTAGTACAAGTGATCATTGGACTTGAGATCATCATAGTATCTTGTATATGATGAGTTATACTTTGACTTATTCCTTAAGACCTTTAGGATATATCAAAGGGTATGCTTGGGTATAATAAGTTATACATGGAGATAATGTATGATCAATAAAGAATCTACCGCTTCTAGTAAAAGAAGAGAAATGTCCTATGTGATTCGATAAATGATAACTCAGTATTCCTTGGCCAAGGCAGAATAAAATTAGAATTGAATTTCTAATTTGTATTATTTGGAGTTGTGCATTTAAGAGTCGAAATACATATAATTAAATAAAATAAGACTTGATAGTAATTCCATGTCTTACATTGTATGGTGGAAGGATTGAATTGTACGATAACTATTTACTCAAAGGTTCTTTTATGATTAATGTTGAAATCTATATTATCTGGAAAGTCGTTAATCGCTAGGGAAACTTATCCCTATTGTAGAATAAATATTATTTTTTAAAATAAATTAATAGTTTAATTTATTTATTTAAATAAGATTAGAATTATTCTAATTGATTTATTCACAACAGGTTTAATATAAAGAACCTAAAGGGTCACACCATAAAAGGAAGAAGAATTATTTAAGAAGTTAATGGCATAATTGTAATAATATGTTAAGTATATTTAATTTAATCTATGGTGATAGAATAAATTAAATAGCTTACTATTTATTATTTAATATTTTGGAAATATTAAATATATAAATTAATAACAGGAGTCTTATTAATATTATTACAATTATTATTATTTTAATTTCTAAAGAGTTGGAACTTAATTTAATATAAGTATTCTCATTTATTCCTAATAAGATTAAGAGGCTAATTAATTAAAAGATTTTAATTAATTATTCCTAAAAGATTGGGAGCATAATTAATTAAAGGAGTTTAATTAATTAAAATAAAACTCAACTCCTTAATTGTTAAGGAGGGTTGCCCATATCTATAAATAAGATGAGTCTTATTATAGGTAAGGGAGGTTGACACTTTCACAAAAAAACACGTGAATGCGTAATTCTAATAGTTGGGAAAGTACACCCTTTTCTATGAGAGATAAACTAGGATTTTGTCAAATACCCATCTTCTTGAATCTTTCTTCCTTGGTGGATCAACTCTAGAGGCCAAACATGTTGGTGGCTAACATTGATCAAAGGAAGGAACCAACCCCCATGGATTCAAGTTGGACGCGAAAGGATTTAGAGGTGAACTTGTACCTGAGGAAGCTCGAATCTTCAAGGGTATAATTCTTGTTATTTATTTTTTTCGTTTAATAAATAATTATGGATAAAGGATGATCCGGGTATATGGTTTGTAAAATTTTAAAACTCTATTTTACCACGTTTTTGCTTATTTTGTACAATTTAATTGCGTTCATAAATCTTACACCTAACAGTGGTATCAGAGCTAAACCTTTATGCGAATTATTAATTGTTCAGATTCAATATGTATGTTGATATTTGTTTAGAACAATTTAATTGGGCATAATATGTTATATAAAATTAGCTTTTATGAAGAAAAAAAATCAATTCACGATTTTATAAAGGATCGCGTAAACTGTTATTCGTTGAGTTCGTGTATTTGCTGAGCATTGATTTCGTTATTCATAAAGGGAACCAGCAGATTCTTCTTTCAATTAATATATATATATATATATATATATATATATATATATATATATATATATATATATAAATCATACTACTGCACGTGATGATATTATATATAGGGTTAAGTTCAGATGACCACCTGGGGTTTGGGCGGTTTTTCACTTAACCACCTGTAGTCAGTAAACCTACATTTAAACACCCGACCTTTTGAGGTGAAGTGAAAAAGTGCTTTCTGTCATAACTCTGTTAGTTAAATTGTATAAAGACTTAATTACCCTCCTACGTTCAACAACATAAATAGAAAGAAACACAATTGCACCTTCTACGTTCAACTTTCCAATAATCAAAACAACAAGAAAGGAAAGAAGATCTGAAACAGAGAAATAATACCCAAAAACAAATATTCAAGCACAATCATATACCTAATTAACGAATTGAGATAAACAATTTAAATTGTTTCTGAACAGCAATTCATGTAATTGCTCTTTGACTCTGTTTTCAGATATAATCAAAGAACCCAATTCAAGGAACTCATATGGGCAGCATGTTGAAAATCAGGACAATTCAGAAATAAATCAAGATGGAGCAAAAAATTACAAGAAAACAAATTCAATAAATTCTGAAGATCATAAACATTCAGGGGCTGCAAGACTCCAGTCAACTGATAAAGATGAAGAGGCTGACACAATGGAAGGCGGCGGGTACACAAGCAAGTTTGAAGTAGAAGAAACATGTTCCAAACCCAAACATGTATCTAGTACAGAAACCATACAGAACATTCATTACAATTGTTATATCTTGTAAAAGAAGTGATTTTACCGCTTGCCATCAGAACATTCATTACATTTTCACGGTGCAAAGCTGCTCTAGAACTCCTTCGTCTTTGTACAGATGCGTTAGAAGTGGCGGTGGAAGCAACACTCCTTCAATCTGTGGTGAGGAACCCCCACTTTCCCTAGCAACACTCCTTGATGCCCACGAAATCCTCCTTGGAACCGCATTATTATTAATCCCACCATCCTCTCTGTATAAACAACAGGAAGCTCTCTCTCCCCTCCTATTCTCCCACCGGAAAACCTCCCCACCGCAAACCCACCTCCGGGTAGCCTCCAAATGGTTAAACCTCCCCTCCTTTCGCGAGCTTTTGTTCCGAATTCAAAAGCTTCTTTGCAAACAACACAGTGTAATTCAGTAGCCACATGGTCACCGTCAATCTCAATAGTCAGTATTGACTCAATTGCAGCTTTTGACGCTGGTGGATGATCCATTCGCCCAAGTCCGTTCGCTTCAATTTGAGATAATTGATCTAAAAGGCGGTCAAAACCCGACCCTAACAAAAACTCCGACATAGTCGTCGGTAACGGTCTCAAAACCGACCCAGCTCCATCATCATAATACAGCTCGCACCCTCCTCTGTCTTCTCCGGTGGCGGCAGCCGGTTCAGAAGCACCGTTTTCGGTGGTTCCACGGAGAACGATGACCGGATTGAAAGGCGACCTATCCCCACCACTCCTACGGCTACGGTGGATCGCAGGACTCGATCCCTGATCCGAATCTCGCCCTTTTATCTTGCAGATCTGAGAAAAGGATTGAGTGAGGAGAGAGAGGGGCTGTGGGGGAATCGATTAGGGGAATAAAGGAGTGAGAATGTTCTCGTCAGTTTTGAGAGGGAGGACGCATGGAGTGAGAAAATAGAGAGATGAATGAGGTTTGAGGAAGATGAAGGGTAATTCGGACATTTAACTATCTTTTTTGACTGTTATATTTCTTTCTCACGCGCTTTTCGCGTTTGACTTACACGCACGGTTAAATTGGATGAAAAATGTAACGTTTTCACTTCAACTCAAAAGGTCGGGTGTTTAAATGTAGGTTTACTGACTACAGGTGGTTAAGTGAAAAACCGCCCAAACCCCAGGTGGTCATCTGAACTTAACCCTTATATATATAATAACCTTGTCAACAATAGTAATCAGGGGATTCCAAAGTGGGATTCCGATTATATATATATATATATATATATATATATATATATATATATATATATATATATATAATATTGATAAGGATCTTAGGCTCACCCTACGAAAAGCTCACCTAACCCACCCCCCTTTAGCGACGGATCGGGTGACGGTTCGTCTGTCGCTATATTACAATCGTCGTCTATATATTGTTCGTCGCTATATGTTGTCCATCGCTAAAAACTAAGACGACGATTGTATACATAGCGACGGACCAAACCGTCGCCCGATCCGTCGCTAAAGGGAGGTGAGTTGGGTGAATTTTTAATTGGGTGAACTTAAGATCGGGACCATATATAATATATAATATATGTTGCAGATGACCCTGATGATAAACCTTCACTAGAATTACATACGATTATATTATATATATATATATATATATAATATTCTTAATAATTTTATAATTGAAATAAAGAGTTTATTTTAATCTTAAAATTAGATTTCATGCTAACTAATTAGAGTTGGAATTAGATTCTATGATAACTAATAGGATTTGAAATTGGATTCCATGTTTCCTTAAATAAAAGAGTTTATTTGTGAATAAGAAAGAGAATATGTGTTTCCTTATTTTGACTTGGAATTGGATTCCATAATTAATTAAAATAAATGAGTTTATTTTGATTAAAGAATTTGATTAAAATAAAATAGTTTATTTTATTCAAAATTGGATAAATTAAAATAAAAGACGATTATTTTGATTTAAATTTGGATTAAAATAAAGGAATTTATTTTGATTCAAAATTAGATTTTATGCTAACTAAATTTGCCCATTAAATGATATCAATATATATTGAATGTTTATTATTCATGAGATGAATTTATTGATTGATACATATGTAGATGTGTATGATAATAAATGAGATTAACTATTGACCAATGTGATTGAATTTTATTTTAGTTGGATGAATGAATGTATGAGTTTTATTAAATGAGGTATATGTACCTCGTCTTCTCTAATTTTCTCTTAATGTAAATTCTATCTCCCTCCTATGTACTTCCCCTTGACTGCTGATCAAGGTTTCTATTTATTTTAAATAATTTTGTAATAGAAATAGTTAGAATTAATTTTGAAGAATTGTAGATCAAGGATCAAGAGCGCTTGAAGACCCGTTTGTAATGAAGCCTGGGATTTAAATGTAATAATTATATTTAAATTTAATTATTGCACCCTAGGTTTGACCTTTTGGTTCACTTGGTGGCTCTAGTGAACCAAACTAGAATAAAATTCATAATCAATCCGAGTAGAATATAGTATTCTATATGTGCATGCTTATACTGTATGTATATTATATATTATTGAAAACATGCTTCCCATGTTAATTAATATAACGCATATTTTATATATATATATATATATATATATATATATATATATATATATATATATGTGTGTGTGTGTGTGTGTGTGTGTGTGTGTGTGTGTGTGTGTGTGTGTGTGTGTGTGCATGCGTGCTAAACAAGATGAGACAAATTAATAACAAACCCCTCAAAGATTTTATATTAAGTCCTAAGCGTTCAAAGATATTTGGAATATCGAACGTCGCCTTCTAGCATGATAGAAATAATAGAGTATTGAATATTTAATATTAGTTTGTTGTGCACACACAAGGAAAATATTAAATATTTAAGATGTTATTTTTATTACATATGATGTTTGTAAGGAATTGAACATTACTACTTTGTTGTGCACACACAAGGGCTGTAGTTTTTTCTTCACTTATATGAAAATGTTGGGTCTGACTTAACTTAAATAGTTTTAATTCGGATGTGCACACACTTGACCATTATGATTTAAGAGACAAAATACAAGAAGTTGCATAATTGATGTAATTGACAAGAGTTGTCTACCTATTTATTTATATATAGTTTATTGTGCACACACAAGGCTATATACATTTGAAATGAGATCCTTATTCTCACTAGCATGTCTTTAATTAAATATTGCCAAACTATATATATTGAGGGTAATATAGTTTGAAGAAAATAGTGGGATATACCAATTTAAAACAAGACCTAATTTATTTTGGTAATTAACAAAAGAATGTATGCTAAAATATTGTTAATTACAAATTCATTTACAGGATTTTACAATGTCTATAATTACTATCACTGCGTAGCATATTAGATGCTAAATTAACTGGACTGAATTAATAAGAATGGTTAAGGAATTTGAAAATAGTTCTCATGGCTGAAAAGATATCTTATGTTCTTAATACGTCTTTCCTACAATTGATGCAGACAATGCCTCTGAGAAAGAGATTGCTACTTTTAGAAAGTGGCAAGATGATGCACAGTTGGCTCAATTAATGCATCATGCTCGCATCCATGAGTAACGAGCTTAAGCGTTAGCATGAAACTATGGATGCTCCTACTATATTCCTTTATATCAAGAAGATGATAGTAAGAAAAGTAAGACTGATAGATATCAGATATCTAAGTAGCTCTTCCGATCTAGAATGATCGATGACACTACAGTACAAACAAAAGTCCTTAACATGATTTGATTGATCAATTAGGACAACGGGTTTTATCATGGATGGAGAGTTGAGCCAAAATTTGATCTTGCACTCACTCCCAGACTCCTTTTCACAATTGTTGTGAATTTTTCATATGAACAAGCTAGATATCAGCTTCGCTAATTTGCTTAACATGTTGAAAAATGTTGAGAATTAATCTCTAACCAAGAAAGACCAAGTCTTAATGGTAGGGGTCAAAAGACCTTCAAAAAAGAAGAACGATCTAAGAAGGTAAATAGAAAAGGCAAAAATAAAGGATAATAAGAACAAAACTGATACGGATAACAAAAAAGTTTGCTTCCACTGCAATAAGTCTGAACACTTGAAAAGAAACTGCGAGAAGTATCTTGTAGAGGCTAACCAGAAGAAGCTTAGTGAAGCTTCGGCTATAAATACAGTTTTTGTTCATGATTGAAATAAATTTTTCTTTAAGTCAAGGTTCTACTTGGGTATTAGATACCGACTTTGGTTATCATAAATATAGATTTATGAAGGGACCAAGTAAAAGTAGAAAATTAAACAAGAGACAAGTAATCCTATGTGTGGAAATGAAGCAAATGTTGCTGCATTATAGCCATATGAACTTATTGTTTAGAATTGCCTATGAGAAAGTCTATTAAGTCAATAATTTGTTATTGTATTTGAGTTCTCGTTAGAAACATTATGTGACGCCCCCAAAATAGGTCCACACGACCCATTCTGAGTTTCCAGATATCACACTACAGAAATTAAATACAAACTTCATTTATACAACTGTTGAACTGTCGTGCAGAGTACGACAACACATAAGCTGTGAGTTTTAATACAAACATATATAACTCTCACGGTGTCTCGACCAAAACACCTTACAATGGTACTTACATAAAAGTAAAGTCAATAACTGTTTTAAAAATTAAAATCTTTGGAAAATGCTCAAGAAAACCTTCGTACATGGGAGGCCATGCATCTAGGTTATGATAGATATCATATAACTCGAGAATTATCCTTGGTTGACCCAATAGACCTCAAAGAAAAATGAGAAGATTACTATCGTGTTCTTTCCAATGGTGAGTCTTCTCTTGACATATACTTATCTCCATTATCTCTAATTGAGAATTATATTTCAACCAAACTCCGAGATTATATAGGTAGTGCTCATAGATATAATCAGCAAGTGCATGTGCACAACCCTGTCTTATGATAACACGAAGTCGTCTGTCATTAGACATCTTGTATGATAGTGGCAAAACACCCTTTCAAAGATATACAACTGTATTTTAGAAGAGTCAAATAAAGCATGATATCT